>SDWI01001084.1:157336-176925 GCA_009193005.1 Lamellibrachia luymesi | reverse complement strand
TGTGTACGTGTATACGTGTGTACGTGTGTACGTATGTATGTATGTATGTATGTATGTATGTATGCATGTATTTTAATATTTGTGAGTTACCAAGGAATTGCCCGTTTTGGTTTACATCCCTTTGTGTTTCTGGATAAATGTGTTAGATGAAAGTACACATTTGCGGATTTATTGCCTTATGTCGTGACATATTACACAGTTAAAATTAACAATAGATTGCATATAATGAAACGTACAAATGCTCGGTTTGCAAGGTACAATCGCGCAGCTGTGTTTTTGAGGAATGTGTTTTTATTAAACGTTATTTTAAAATATAATCTCACACCTCCCGTTTTAAAATCATGGACCTGGTGTTACGCAAAGAAGAGTACATCACCATTTATTCAAACACTCACTATATCTGGTAAATATGTGAATATTTTCCATCTGCGGTCACACGTCAATTTCACACATACCACGACTAACGCGTGGTTCCATAGCCGTTAGATCAACCATTGTCAACCATGGAGCACGGGGACACTGGAGGTGTCCAATTATTGCCACGTCTAAATCGATGGAACGCGGACCAGGCTGAAGTAGTGAAGTATGCTCTACAGAAGACACGGCTAGGCTTTGCACATATCTACGACGACTTCATAAGATCTTTGTCAAAAGAACAACTTATGATTCGTTAATTCCTAAACGATGATACATTGACGAATATTCTTAAATCATAATAGTCAAGGGAACTTTTTCGGGCATGGGGCAGTTCTTGTCTATCCCAGTATACCCGGATATTTTTTACAACAAGCTACACTTTCACATAAATAAATCGGTGGAGGTTCCGCCACGAAGAAATCCCAAACTACAATTTCTCATAGGATTTCTTCGTTGTGAAATCTCCACCGATTTATTCGTCATTAAAATCGGTTCCTTGTCTGGTGTGCCAAAACGGCCGAATTGTATAATCGTTTTTGGCAAGAGATAATAACAAATACTCCATATGAGCAAACGTTATTAATTATACCTAACCGAAGCTATTAATATCTGCAACAGGTCGCCCGAAGAATAGCAGACGTAAACGCTACAACAGCTGTTCAATCAGATGTATGTTGATACACATTCCATTTTGATACACACCAATGCATTCAATTGTGATTCCCACAGAGTCGCTATAAAAGAAGATCATAATTTCAGGTCCTGTTCAGACGAACACACCGCGGAAGAGCGTGTAGTAGACATTCTAACGACAAGGTTCGTGTCATCTATCAAGGTATGCCCAATACAGTATATTATGTTTCTGTGTGTTATTATAATATTACCCTTAACTGACATTAATAGCATTACCATTAAAGCAGGCTTTTTGTAGAATTGTGTTTAACCGTGATAGGCTATCTAAAGCGCATACTAGTTATTGTCCACATATAGTTTGCATTTAGTTCGCCTCCGTAAATTATACATGTTTGATGATTTTAGATAATGCTTATCCTGAAACTAAACATTACTTTGCATCAGTTCACACCAAATGACCATGAGATGTTTCGTCGGGGTCTGTCCCGTCGCGTTGCTGCTGTTGCTGCTGCTGGGCGCAGTCGTAGGTAAGTTGGACGAACGTCCTCACCGAAAACGTTCTGTACTAACATTATGAGCTCTTATACAATGGCTAGTTGTGCTGATATCCACTCGACGTTCACAAACGTATGTTTAACATAGGATTCTCAGAACGAGGCCGTCGTGCATTATCAGGATGGATATATCACGGTTATAAGACCATCTGGTTGGTCTAGAGAATTTTACCGTGATACGTCAACTCAGATAACCAACGGCAGCCTCGCTCTGAAAATCCAGCTGACGTTTGAATCATTTCGAACGCGATCGTGTACGCGCGTTTGCAGACACGCGATTGTTCGATCGCGTTGCGTGTTTTCTGTGATTGTTGTGATTTACGTAGTATGTGTCAAACGTCCGCATCAGTTCCTTCGTACGGTACGAATGCTTTCTGGAACCGGCCTAGCAGCATATTTACAAATGTAGAAAGTGAAAAGGTATGCTGAAGTGTTAATTTGCTTTGATATGACGGGAATAAAATACTGTTCGTTGATGTCACTCGAGTGTCACCTGCCAAATAACATCACCCGTGCCTCCAGCACTCATGATGTTATCTGGCTGGTAGCGCTATCGTTACATCAACAAACAGTGTATTGTTCCCTAACAATACGCTGTAAAACACTTATATAATTATACTGAACAATGAAAGAAACGCTAATGTTTTACCATACGTTTTGTCACGAAACAATAAACTCGCCGGACATTTGTCAACTCAGCATGAGGCAGCTACGTGTGATGTCCCGATTAAATAATAAAAACCACGTGCAGGGCACACGTTCTACGCACGCTACAGCGAGATTAGTTCGCGGCGAGTGTTTTCTAACAAGTCAGCGTCGCGCTGTTTGATCGTTTAATTAATAGGCTGTAGTGAGCACACGCTGACAAGAATACAACTTGTATTCCGTCAGAGCACAATACGTGTTAGTCGATCACTCTAGTTCACATAACTCCGTCAGGGTGCGATCATCGTAACAGGTCAAGGCCACTGACTAAACCGCTACAAGGCCTCTGTTGGTTCCCAATGTTGCTCCGGGTGGTTTCAATAAAGCCCGAATATAAAATATCTTTGTAATATTTGATGTAAAAGACGTGATAATTTTTGAGGCGTGGTAAACTTTCAGGTCTCGGCAAACCAACAGACGTAGACGATGAGTTAGTGCTGGTCAAAGAACTAAGTGGTGGTCGGATGAGACGATCGGCCGAGTCAATTCTACCGCGATATCTCAACATGCAGTTCAGTGTCACCGGAGAGACAATGACTCTACAACTGGTGCGAAACACAGAAATCGACACGAACATCCCATTCACGTTCGCCGGCAACAAGGACAGAAAAGTGTACATCCCGGATAGAGAGGTAAGGAGAAGACAACATGCGTACGAGCATCCATGGCAATGCTCATAGAACATTCCTGCGATATAATGGTTCAGTCATGTAAACCATAATATACAATACTATTGAAAATGTGTTGTTATTATATTACAGTATGCAGTGTTATCGTGGTTTAGACAGTAATTCACTTTGCGTTTACCATGACCCGTCTTGTCTTGCTTTTGCTGTCAGGATATCGGGCTCTACCAAGACGAAATGTATGGTGCAGCTATTTCAGTCACCGCAAAGAAAGGCACGAATGACGGAAACTTCGACATCTTGGTGAGTTTCTCATTGACGATGTAAGCTGTGTATTTTTATCGGTGCATATATTTCAATGTGGCGGTCAACAATGCAGGGTACTTTGCTTGATGTGTAAGACAACATACTATGTGTGACACTTCGCGCGTACACGTTGGCCGCTACCTACCCTTGTGTTCACACACGGCTTCACGATAGCACTCTAAGAATGTTCACACACGGCTTCACGATAGCACTCTAAGAACACTTTTGCGACAAAGCAATGCACGCGTGAACGGGAACGTTCGCACTGTAATTACAATGTGACATCTCAGTAAGATTAAACGGTAGCCCGCTCACTGAGCTTTTCAGGACTTGTCAATACGCCTTCAATGCAGCTGTTGTTGCCATATTGTCTTCACGATACACGATAGATGTTTGCACGGTTATTTTCGCGACATGGCGTAAAGTCAAAATGTTGTGCCCAGTCATCTATATATCGTATATCCGTGAGAAACGTCGATTTGTGTCAGGCAGAAATTCCCATAAAGCGGGCAGCACACTGCAGAGACTGGTCGTCAACGTGGTCGAGACGGGTTTCCAACGGTTAGGGAAGCATCTTGAGGCTGTTTGGAGCGCCACATTGCGATCCCGACTGCGGCTAGTGCCACCGGGACGGGCCCCGCACGTAGGGAGAACAAGACGGGGTCACGATCCTTATATAAAACATGTAGAATTTCACACATGATTATCGACAGACAGCACGCGTGACAGCCCCATGTCTCCTTGACAGTGTCATCTTGATATGGGTATGATTGACGCGTGTTACGGGTGCTGATACCACGCCTCGTTGGTATACTGATTGTCAAACTGGCTATGGACCGCCCATTGACATTTGACCCAATACAAATAATTGCTTGAAAAAAGGTTACATGGCCATTCAGTCATGCAGATAGTAGTAGTAGTAGCAAACCTTGAGCTTGGTGAAAGTCTGCGTCTCCTGAGCATTTACGCCAGACGTACGCGGGTTACAATGCTTAGACGTCTGCCATGTCATTTTTCATTACGATAGACATGGCGTATAGGCAACATGTGCCTATTCATTTAGAGATATACATACAATATACATACAATATACATACAATATACATACAATATATCCCAGAGAAACGTGGATTTGTGTTAGGCTAGTACCCCGGGGAGCACTCAATACATAGTCAGTGTAGGCTTACCATACTTACCATACTTACCATACTTACCATACTTGAGACAATTGCCACGTTTTATTGGTGCTTTTTATTGTTTGTCCAAGGCTATTTAACGCACGCAACGTGTTTGGGGTACCAAAATTACACTGATTTGGTAAATAAGGATACCTATATATTTCGACATCTCAAAAAGAGTTGTGTCGATAAAGGGTGACTCTGTGTGGCGCAAATAATGGCCATTCAATAGGGGTAATTTAATGGGAAAACATTCGGCTTTACTCCACCAGCTTGAGAAGGGTGTGATTTTGCTTAGCTTGTGGAATGGCATGTGACTCACATCCACGAAAAAGGGTGTGTGTTTCTATATGTTCAACATGAAAAAGGTATATGTATTGACAGAAGTCAAGCACTTGTTTAGGGATGATTCAGATACATTTTGAAGGATGGAATATTGTCAATGTATTGAGTGATCCCCTAGGGATAGTAATACCCATAAGGTGTCTTAGTATATTCTTACTATGAACACATGCACGGTTTTAACTAATATCGTTGCGTTCACATATTTAAAAGTGATACAACTTAAGCAAATTCAACATTTAATGCTGGGACAATTGTTACAGGAAGGCAGTTTCAATTTCAATGACACTCGTTACGTCATTCAGCCAGTCGACGACATGATGTCAGGACAGACATATCAAGATGGAGTTCCACATAGAGTACAGAAAGTGGTAATGCCCAAAGGTAATAGTAGATGACTAGATAGTGTTGCGTATCAAGGAAAGAAGCCGAAAAAGCACAAATATGGAGTACACAGCAAAAGTGGAAGTGCCCGACAGTAATGTTCATGAGATGNTACTATGAACACATGCACGGTTTTAACTAATATCGTTGCGTTCACATATTTAAAAGTGATACAACTTAAGCAAATTCAACATTTAATGCTGGGACAATTGTTACAGGAAGGCAGTTTCAATTTCAATGACACTCGTTACGTCATTCAGCCAGTCGACGACATGATGTCAGGACAGACATATCAAGATGGAGTTCCACATAGAGTACAGAAAGTGATAATGCCCAAAGGTAATAGTAGATGACTAGATAGTGTTGCGTATCAAGGAAAGAAGCCGAAAAAGCACAAATATGGAGTACACAGCAAAAACAAAAGTGGAAGTGCCCGACAGTAATGTTCATGAGATGCCAAAAGAGAATTATCAAGTCTGTGTTACGACATTCATTTTAGATATATGATATACATTTAACATTAATGACGTGATACAATTATCATATATTTAAGAACATCCATTACACTAAATCATATATTACCGTCGTCTTAGCTGCTGAAGAGTTGAGCAACTGAAATTATTCCAGAACTTTGAAATCTTAGTTATGACGAACGCCTGTTACAACCAGTAATGAAATAACCGACCGGTAATGTAATAATCGACCGGTAATGTAATAAATCGACCGGTAATGTAAAAATAGACCGGTAACGTAATAATCGACCAGTAATGTAATAATCGACCAGTAATGTAATAATTCGACCGGTAATGTAATAATCGACCGGTAATGTAATAAATCGACCGGTAATGTAATTATCGAGCGGTAATGTAATAAATCGACCAGTAATGTAATAAAAATGACGATGATAATCATTATGATGATGATGTTAATAATGATGATGTAAAAGGTGATGATGAGGTTGATAAATGATTATGATGATGATGACAATTAAGGGATCATTTTAGTGACGATGATAATGATGATGAAGATTATGACGATGCTGATGATGATTATGATGATAATGATAATAATAATGATGATAACGACGGTGATGATGAGAGTGATAAATGGTTATGATGAGGAGGAGGAAGAAGTTGAAGAAAATGAAGGAGTCTTAGTGATGATGATGATGACGAAGATGACGACAATGATCATTATTACGATTATGAGGACGAAGAAAATGATATACTCAGCCTCATCATCCTGCTCCTCCTCATCGTCATCATCATCCTCATGGTCACCCTTATAATGGCTAGCCATGCTGACACCCACTCGATGTTCACAAACGTATGATTAACATATGAATATCAGAAAGAGTGAGCCACATGTTTTCTTTAAGGACACATGGAATGCCGTTCTATAACCTCCCTTGTAACGCCCGGCAGTAACTACATGTTGGCAAACAATAGGACTGAGTCAGACAGAGTGGTAAGGAAGAAAGGGGTCATTAAAAAGGGTCACTTCAACAAATGAAAGAGGTAATCTACACTCAATTAATTATATAAGGGTCATTAAAAATGCTTAAAAAAGACACCTAACACCTAATTTTTTATTTGATCCCTTAATTTGTTGAAACGATCAGCTAGTTAATGACTTCTTACATATTTTGTGACGATCCTTTAACTGTTTTGAGAAGACCCATTCATTTTATGAGATGACCCCTTAATTTATTTAACTTTTTTGAGATGAACACTTGATTTTAAGATATGACCCCACAATGTTTTGAGATGATCAACTAGTTCATTATTAAATTACCTCTTAAGGAATCCTTTTTAANGACCGGTAATGTAATAATCGACCGGTAATGTAATAAATCGACCAGTAATGTAATAAAAATTACGATGATAATCATTATGATGATGATTTTAATAATGATGATGTAAAAGGTGATGATGAGGTTGATAAATGATTATGATGATGATAACAATTAAGGAATCATCTTAGTGACGATGATAATGATGATGAAGATTATGACGATGCTGATGATAATGATTATGACGATAATGATAATAATAATGATGATAACGACGGTGATGATGAGGGTGATAAATGGTTATGATGAGGAGGAGGAAGAAGTTGAAGAAAATGAAGGAGTCTTAGTGATGATTATGAGGACGAAGAAAATGATATACTCAGCCTCGTCATCCTGCTCCTCCTCATCATCATCATCATCCTCATGGTCACCCTTATAATGGCTAGCCATGCTGACACCCACTCGATGTTCACAAACGTATGATTAACATAGGAATATCAGAAAGAGTGAGCCACATGTTTTCTTTAAGGACATATGGAATGCCGTTCTATAACCTCCCTAGTAACGCCCGGCAGTAACTACATGTTGGCAAACAATAGGACTGAGTCAGACAGAGTGGTAAGGAAGAAAGGGGTCATTAAAAAGGGTCACTTCAACAAATGAAAGAGGTAATCTACACTCAATTAATTATATAAGGGTCATTAAAAATGCTTAAAAAAGACACCTAACACCTAATTTTTTATATGATCCCTTAATTTGTTGAAACGATCAGCTAGTTAACTTGTTAATGACTTCTTACATATTTTGTGGCGATTCTTTAACTGTTTTGAGAAGACCCATTCATTTTATGAGATGACCCCTTAATTTATTTAACTTTTTTGAGATGAACACTTGATTTTAAGATATGACCCCACAATGTTTTGAGATGATCAACTAGTTCATTATTAAATTACCTCTTAAGGAATCCTTTTTAAATTATCATTTAAATTGTTTTTGATAAAATTAAAATACTTTAGTTTCCCTTTAATCATTTATATGAAAATTTTATTTGACTGAAATTACCCTTAGCTTTTTTTACATAACCCCTTAATTGTTTCAACTGATCCCTTAATTAATTATTTTGGCGATTAACCTTACGTTTCTAATGTAACCTCACATTGCATTTTGATATTTCCCCCAAGTTGTTTGAGACGACCCCTTAATTTGACCAAATGATGATCAGGTATTTCCTTTTTAAGCATTTTGATGATCCCTTAAATAATTGTTTGAGATGATCCCTTAATTTAGTGTAGATTACCTCTTTCTTTTGTTGAGGTGACCCTTTTTAATGACCCCCCCTTCTTCCTTACCACTCTGTCTGACTCGGTCCTATTGTTTGCCAACATGTAGTTACTGCCGTGCGTTACCAGGGAGGTTATATGAACGGCGTTCCATATGTCCTCCCAGAAAACATGCGGCTCACTCTTTCTGAGATTCCTATGTTAATCATACGTTTGTGAACGTCGAGTGAGTGTTAGCATGGCTAGCCATTATAAGGGTGAACATGAGGATGATGAAGACGATGAGGAGGAGGAGCAGGGTGACGAGGCTGAGGATGTCATTGTCTTCGTCCTCATAATCGTAATAATGGTCACCCTCATTTTCTTCATCTTGCCTACTTGCATACATGTCTGGTGGCTCGAAACGTTCGTAAAACATGTTGTGACGGGCCACAATGGATACTATCATTATTACGTACTTGTTAAGAATGAGTCGTGTTCTGGCGGGGCCGAATTCGTTTACGATTGGTGAGCCATGCTGATGATTTGATTTGGAATTCAGAGAGATAATTCGAGACTTGGCTTGAACGTGGAGGTCATTGACTTGAAGATTGACTTTACTTGCAGGACAATGACTAGAGACTTGATTTGACTTGCCAAATCTGGGTTTTATTTGATACACTATGTGCCTTTATTCCAACTGTTACAGAATATGATGACATGGTGATATCGCACTACATGAAATTCGTAGCCGAGATGAACGATACGGTTGATGCGGATGTAAAAGCCAAACACAGGCAAAAGAGAGAAATCACTGTTGAATCGTACTACGTAGAACTTTTGTTTATATTGGACCACACCATTTATGAATAGTAAGTGATCAAGCTGGATTTAACAGAATATGAATAGTAGGCGCGTTGAAATGAACCCCGCACATTTTTTTTAAAGCAGCGCCTCTAGTGCTTAGTAACCGAACTATTTCGAGCACGCCACCTTGTGCATCAGGAATGTACTTTCGAGGGCCTCCTGGTGACCAAATAATACAACACGGCGCCCAGCGGTCCGTTAACCCTAAAGTTGTTTGGTCACTATTCGCTAGATGGCATCGTTGTAACCCTAACTGTTACGCTCGAGGGCGCTACTCTAACTGTAAAGTAATTTGGTCACTAACCGCTAGATGGCATCTTTGTATTCCTAACTATTCCGCATGACGGCACTACTCTAACCATAAAGTAATTTGTCATTATACACTAGAAGGTGGCTTTGTAACTCTAACTAGTTTTTCCACACGAAGGCGCCATTATAACCCTCACCGCTTCATTCAACATCCGGTAGAGGTCGTCATATATCGCCTAAAAGAGAAGTAATTTCGTAATTCACGTGGCTGTCATGGCCATGCGGTAATGAGCGGTTGAAAGGATTGCCGCCACATAGTTCCTTCCCTTGACGTGATGTTACTTAGATGATTTGGATTTTTTTGTTTTTCGAGCATAACAATTTACATTTGTGCGTTGAAAGTTTGTAACTTTGTAATTTTGTGTTTGTATTAAAAAAGTTGATGTTTGGATTGAACAGTGTATGCTTGGATTTTACCACTTCGCTGTTTCTTTTGTTTTACTGTTTCACTACTTCATTGTTTCGTTGTTTCACCGTATGTGCTATTGTTTTTTGTTTCGCTGCCTCGTTACTTCGCTACTTTGTGGCCTTGGTGCTTTGTTGCTTCGATATCTTGGTTGTTTTGCTGTTTCACTGCTTCGTTGATCTGCTACTTCGTGGTTTGTTCTATTGTGTAATTTGTTTTAACAGTGCGACATTTTTGCTGTTATTTTCTATAAATGATATATTTTTGTGTAATTTTCTATGACAGTGTGGTCTATCAGTGTGATTTTTTCAAATTTGTTACGTTTCTTTGTATGTAAACTGCTTGGCATAAATACCGCTTGGACTGAATGTAGACCAAGGTATTACCTCTGTTGTCACTAGGGGCGGTGTTTGGAAGGAAAATAGATCAAGTTATTAGGTTTATGCTCGCTAGGAGGTAGTTGTTGAGAAGAAAAACATGTCGAGTTAGTTCATATTTAGTCACTAGGATGTATTTGTTGGGAAGGGAAATAGGAAAGGTTAATACATATAGGGTCGCTAGAGACAATTATTGGGAAAATGTAAGTCAAGTTGGTACACACATACACACTAGAGGCGCTACTTAGAAGGGAAATAGGTCGAGGTATTGCCTACTTAGTCGCTAGGAGGTGGTTGTTGAGAAGAAAAATAGGTCAAGTTAGTAGGCATAAGGTCGATAGAGACAACGATTGGAAGAAATGTAAGTTAAGTTAGTACGCACATACATACACACTAGAGGCGCTACTTGGAAGTGAAACAGGTCGAGTTAGTACCTATTTAGTTGCTATGATGTGGTTGTTGAGAAGGAAAACAGGTCATGTTAGTACATATAATGTCTTTAGCATATATAGATTAGCTACGGTGTTGCAAATTACATGTTTGGTTGATAGGGGCGCTACTTTGAAGAATACAGGTTTATGTTAATACACATAGAGTCGGTAGGGTGTTGCAACTTACACATTTGGTCGGTGGGGGCGTTATTCGGTAGAAAATTAGGTCAAAGTTTTATATTTATTGTTACTAGGGGCATTGTTTTGAAAGGAAAACAGGTCAAGTTAGTGTGTATAACATCATTAGGGCTTCTGCTTGGATGGAGTGTAGGTCAAGGTGTTACATATTGGATCACTAAGGACGCTGGTTGATGGGATATAGGTCAATGCTAATACATAATATAAGGTCGTTAGAGGCAGTTGTTGAGAGAAATATCGTTTTTTTGCGTATTTTACTGTGAGAGTTTGAGAGCTAATTCAGTACACTAGTTAAACCTACAGACCAGCGCTACGGTTTCACTGAAATAGGCCATATATGTTAGTAAACATATCCATGTAAGTATGTCTGCCTGCCTTCCTGAAAAGCTGCCTATTTGACTGCCTGCCCGCCTGCTTGCTAACATGACTACAGTTTTACTAAAATGACTTCACTCGCTAGCATATCCTACAAGGGTGTTGCGCATGCGCAATCGGAAACACGCGCTGGGCGATAACTGTAAGTGGCAACTGTAAGTAGCATCGGGTATTTTCAGTCTAAAGGTAGCAAATTCATGTGATGGCATGTCGGCGTTTTTTGCTACGCTAAAATGGGTCGCATAGGTTTCCTCTAGAAGACGCCGTTTCAGGAAGCGGGTGGTTGCGCGCAACCGAAAACTTATTGCTGGGCGATAATTAATGTTTTTAACACACGAAATAGTCACCTGACCGGAAGTGGCGGCGGGCGTATCTTTGCGCTTTTCCGGGGTTCATTTTAATGCGCCTACTACTCATATGGTTGTATATTCCGCATACCTCCAAAAATGTATTCTTGACATGTTTTCATTTTCTGTTGGGCCTTTGTTGGTCTATTTGGTGCAGCAAAAACAAATCCAGGACAATGTAGCGGTAAAAAACTATAGCATTTTCCATTCTGTAACATGTCCCATACAAAGAATCATATAGATGTCAAAGAGGGTGTTCTCTTTTCCTTCCCTATGCGTTGTGAGAAAAATGCCTTCGTTTTTATTGGAGCCGACCACCCTCATTGATCATCTTTCCAAACTAACAGTCCACGCGTAATAATTTTTGTGATGTTATATTTATTCATGTGTTTGTTTTCTTCCAGCTGGATGGATAACTCTTCCAGTGAAACCGACGCCCTTTCCAAAATCAAATACTACTATTTGCATCAGATCAATGGGGTATGTAATTCCGCTCCCTCTTCTTCCTTATCTCCCTCCATATTCCCTCCTTATCTTGCTCATCCCATTTATCCCTCTTTTTATATCTATAATTCAATGTATCACGTTTGCACACATTAACATAATGTATCACATAATTATTTTTGATAAGAAGTAATTTAGTCTTAGAACTGCATCAAGTAGAGTGAATATTTATTTAAATTTAAGTATAAACTTTACGATTTTACTTGAATATTGAAAGGATGTCGAGTTAAAGTTTATATATTCTTCCATGAAGACGTCTCTCCCCAAGCGTGTGCGTACTTTCTGTATATCATTTTAATAAGAGTCTTTGTACTTTAAATTGTGAATTTTATTTGTGTTTTCCCAGATTGATATGGCATTCAAATCAATTGACAGCAGTGTGTGGGGCATTAGTATATCACCGATTCTCACCGAGTATCACATTGCTGAGGTAATCAATTCAATACGTTCACGCGTTGCATTGAATATATGTTTAGTAAGGGTATCCTATGTAATACAACAATTACATATTCAATATATGTTGAAAGCGATGCTTCATTGTCATATTAAAGATCTTATGCAACGGTCGGATACATTTACTTGTTTCGTTCGTTCTGGATAGAACTGTATCCCCTTATTCACATTCAGTCATGAAATTGTAAAAAAAGTTACATTAATTTAGTCATAAAACGGGGATATACCTAAATTCCCAAAGCCACTTTCCGAAACCAGTTTGTGGATTTTTGCCGGTAGATGTCAGGCCGCGTGACATCAATTTTGGCCAGACAAACCAACTTCGCCTACACTGGTTCATAGGCACTTAACTTTTAGCAAGATTTAGATCACACAAAATGTCGAGCGACGGCGATTCTGACGGTATAGCTGACATAAACTTATCTGTTCAAGTCATTCCGTACATGTGCGAGTCAACAACGCGGTCACAGTCACAAAAACGAAGTTAGTAGCGACAGCGAGTTGTGTCAAACAAGGTCTGATTTATTGGCCGAAGCCTTCGTGTTCACACCGCAGTAAACAAATGCTCGGGATCAAAAACCTCAAAAATAACATAAATGTAAATGTATTTTAAGTGTTGTTTTGATAATACCAGGCGTATTTATTTATTAAACTGTTTTTAAATTCCACGTTTATTTTGTACAAGCAAGTAGACACAGTATTCGAGTCTAGCTATTATTTAAAATCTGTATATGTTGCAGTGTTTTAATAGTGTTTCAAATAATGAAACTGATGTCACACCCAAATTCATTGTTTTTTTTGCCCCACTGCAACATATAAGCTTTTAACGTGCACATATGTTCTGCGTTGCTATGGAATGACAATGTTTGTTGATATTTGTCTGGCCAGACTGACGACACACTCCGACTCCGTACGGACATTGCCGAGCGAAATGTAAAATTGCTTTGGGCTTCTTTGCCACTAATATAATTAGCTTTTATTGAAGAGTAGCCAATGACGTTATTTGTTAATGCATTCCAAACTTCTAATACAAATGTTTCTCATAATATATCACGATTTATGGAATATTTGCATATGATCTTTAAAGTCGTCTTTGTAAACAGAACAAAATACACCATGAAAAATTTTGTGCTATGGATTTTGGTAATACGAAATCTTTTGCAGACCCGAGCAGAATCGAACTGGACAGCAACGAACATTCTTCTAATGGGAAATACTACTAAAACAACTGTGATCGATGCAGGCGCTGCACTTGATGATATGACACTTTGGAAGACAAAGGACGGACGGTCGTGGAAGAAACCTGATCACGTGATGCTCTGGACACGGTGAGATGGTGTTACATTCTTATCAGATATATTATACACCATATTACACCAAGTATTGCTAAACAAATCTGGTTTGTGAAAAGTGAATTCTATGCGATATTTATTTTATGACAGGAATGGGCAAGGCCTGTGTCACAATATATTTTAATAGAATCATTACATCTAACTGCATCAATTGTTCATGTAGTCTTTTGTTTGACTATCTGTCAATTCTGTTCATTAAAAATATGTGTTTATTTTAGTTACGACATACAATACGACAGCTCATCATCAGTAATCGGTAAGTTTGAACGTTAAACATTGGCTTAATGTAGTGACTGACGTTCTCAATCTTTCCTGCCTGTCTGTATATCTTCATCCTTCCGTCTCTCCCTCCACATTCTCCCCATCCCTTGCTCATCTCATCTCCGCTCCTCCCAACCATTGCTTAATTCTGTACCTCGTAATTTTTTTGTAACGCTATGTGCGTACAATGTAATACAATAAACAAAATTGATGGATTCACCAGCAAACGGCATCCTCTCTCCCCAGTATAGTTTCACCCGCCGTTCCTCTTAACGCCTTCGGTGACTCCAAAACACGTCCATCTAATTTGCCTCCACTCCCCTCACACCCTAATTAATCGTACTTTCCTCTTTTGTAATAGGTTAATATGTATCTCTCTCTCTCCTCTTTCTNCACTTAAACTGTTAACACCATCCACAACTACCCAGGATAGAGAAACATATTCAGTAGATACATAGTATAAGGCCCAAGGTAGATGGACAATTATTATTTTAATCAGCCTGATACGGTCCGGGCGATGCACAGCCCCTCAAAGGGTTCCCATATCCATACGAATAGTATACATACAGCATGCACGATGTTAATATGGGAATAGAGAAAAGGCCTGCCATCTAGTGTTGTTGACTTGTTCTACACGGACAGCGTGGTTAGCGACGCACTGCGAATCCCAAGATATCGACACGTACGTAGTAAGTTTTCATTGTTTTCTGACAACTTTTGTGCTTGGATGAATTTATAATGTTGTCATGTATTACCGGTAGGTAAAGCTGGTTGTTTGTCTTACGTAATATAATATATATTCTTTTCACAAAAATCTGAAGACACTTTTACGCATGGGATCAATATTCGAAATAACTACCAGTTATTTCATTTATCGACTGCCAACAAGTTGTTAGAAAAGTTGGTTTTAGTGAACTACTCACCATATCGCACGTGTGTGTATAAAAATCACGAGGCCGTTCGAATACTTTCCTGTATTCATTATGACGAACAGTTGCGCAGGGGCGGATCAAGACTTGTTGGCGGGGGGTGGGGGGGGTCTCAGTAGTCGTATCTGTGTCTGTGACAGTAGTTAGCATTTATTATTGCAAACACACTACATTCACAAGTGATACGTAACATTTGTGGGCAAATATATTAATTTATCTGTGGAATAGTGTACAATATTGAATACTTTTGTATGGATACTCAATAACAATGTTTGTCGTATGGATACAAACTAATTCTCTAAAGTGGTCCATGTGCCTGTATCTCTGGCCAGATTTAGGTGACGCTGGTCTACATGGTTGCTGAGCGAGTAGGCTTCATATTCTTAAGCATTTAATATATAATTAACTGTTTATTTAAGCAAAATAAAGAAAACTAGTGTTTTCAGGTAACATCTGTCAAGATAAAAGAAAATATTAGGAGGGAGAGGAAAATAAATAGTTTTCCAGTTTCTCTGCTTTGAGTTAACAATTGTGTGTACACCAGCTATTTATGTGTAATATATTGCATAGGTATTGCCTTTCTAATATTTATTGTTTTCAGCAGTATTTAGGAACTGCGCAGCTTTTTATGTATTTATTTCATGTGTGTGTATATATATATATATATATATATATATATATATATATANATACATACATACATACATACATACATACATACATACATACATACATACATATATATATATATATTGCTTATATTTGTTGAGGACTTGCCAAGACCAAGGCGATCTGTAAAGGTGGACGCGGAGTTTCAATAGTAGAAGACAGAGGTCTGAGTTATTGGGTAGTCGCGGCTCACGAGCTTGGACACAGGTGAGGCTACATTATATTTGGTCCACATTTGTTATAAATGTTTCTAAATAAAACATTACAGAAATGAACTGCCATAGCATGAATCGTTATGCATTATCTGATAAAGTGTCTCTACCATTTTGAAACTGGTGGAAGAAGTTTCATGCAAAAAGCATGTAAGCACATGCTAAACGGGTTTGTCAACTGTAGAATCAGCGTCCGAACAGTAATGTCAATTGTTGTTTTGTTCTATTGTAGTCTAGGAGGACGTCATGACGGCACCCAGAATCAGTGTAATGAATCGGCTTTATACATAATGTCGCCTATTTTGAAACACTTGAAGAAGACAACTTTCAAGAACGCATTCATGTTTTCGCCGTGTTCAATTACAGAATTCAAGGAACTTCTCAGTGGTGGTACTGATGGGTAAGACTGTTGCACATCGTAATGTCTGAAGCAAAGTTGAGCAAAATTACATGCAGTGTAATTATTGTGTTTGCACTTTGGAAAGAAATTTTGCAATAGTTAATTATTTCAATCGCAGCATTATAATAAATGTGAATTTATCACACATAGTAATTACCAACAGGACGTGTATTTCAACTTGTTATGTTAATTGAGCATACATCATGTTTGTTATTCCTAAATCGTTATGCACATGCTAGTGAGATCGCACCACATTTCTCCGCACTAACGTATTTCTTTGTAACACAGATTTCCGCGCGTCTGTCTCGCCAACCGGAGGTGCTCTCATGGGGTGTCGACGGACAAGGGAGACGTTCTCCCCGGCACTGTCTACTCGCTGGACCAGCAGTGTGCAAGGCACTTCGGTGAAGGATACACGTTCTTTGATGCCGTAGGTATTAACTGATCCATAATGGACGTTCTCAATAAAAAGATAAGAAATGAAAATTATCACACATGTTATAGAATGATGACACTATGCATATCAATGGTTTATCTACGACCCCACGGTTGGGTCGTCTCAGTCAGGCTCATTTTTTTCTACGAACAATCGAATTACCCTTTGTAATTATTACGTACAATTGTCCTCAACGCTATGCCAACCAATAAGTACCATTGTTGAGGACGTCATGCGTATTTTTGTTGGATTGTAAAAGGTTACGATATACATTACTATACCTGCCAGCATTACGGCGCGAGCATTGACTGGCGGAACCAAGTACCAAGACATCGATGGATATTTATGTGATAATGTTTTATATCTGAAATTTCGTAAGCTATCAAGTTTTCCCGTCCGGAAGGTGGACGTTTTTGCTAGTTATCATAATATGTTTCCAGTGCGTTATTTTTCCCCACACAGTTGGGTGAACAGTTCACATGAAGTAAATATTATGTCGAAAGTGCCATGTGTTGCTAATGTGAATGGTAATTCAAAATATGTTTGCTGACAATCGGAGTAATTGCAATCAGAATAACCACAACTCAATGTTTACGTCATAGTAGAAAAAAAACCCACATAAACCATATATTGGGATGCTGCATTTAGAGCTTTGATGATACGTTGTATTTCTAGGGGTCTGACGACGAAACCATCTGCTACAAAATTGTCTGTATTAACCCTGGCAGAACACTCTATTATACCATGAGGGGAGCTGCAATTGGAACACCCTGCGGTTCAAACAAGGTTAGACAAACAATGTTTTTTTTTATTTTTAGTCATTTGACATAATGATTATGTAAACTGACATTTACAATGTGTTATATTTGTCAATTTATTATTTTTATATGACTATTCATTATTTGGTTTTATTTATGTCTTGGTAGGAAATGTTTTTTCTTTTACTGTTTTATGTGCTTATATAATATACAAGTGGAGCACATCTGATTTCAAAATGTGTTTTCACCTTATTCCAAAGTTAAATGGTTATATACAATAATCATATGACCTATAGGAACAAAATTACTATGTAGTTATTTAAGTCCACATTAAATATAAAATATTCCTTGTTTGTGTCCAATTGACTTTTCACCAGTATGTAAAATAGTGCAGCTTTCCTCCTGGGAGAATTGGCTCTATCGTACTCATGATGACTCACATACTGCATTTGTGCATTTTGAATGATGTCAGTCAACATTCTCTCCCCCCCTCTAACTCTCTCTCTCTCTCTCTCTCTCTCTCTCTCTCTCTCTCTCTCTCTCTCTCTCTCTCTCTCTCTCTCTCTCTCTCTCTCTCTCTCTCTCTCTCATCAAATGATGGGATAAAGTAGATAAAATGGTCTCAGTCTTTTCAGCTGTAGTCATTAAAATGTATGCCACGTTGATAAACTATATATTCTTGGCATAACTTCCATAATATGTTCATACAAAACAGTAATTCACGACGTCCCCAATTTTTCTACATTGTTGCTTTAATAAAAATATGCTGGATTCTTTTATTTTTCTTGGAAGTATATCCGATGGAAAGAAAACTAACAATTATTTGACCTGACTTTTTGTAGACATTTATGAATTACGTAGTTTCTATCTAGCATCCTCCTGCGCAGTATTAACCACAAAGGTACGCAATCCTGTAATAATATACGATTTGTGAGGATAATCTAACGCATGTTAATGTGTACAAATTAATGTTCCGTCCGATTTCAATACGTTCTTTCAGTGTTGCTACAAAGGCGAATGCGTCAGCGACTGCGCTTATCCGAAAGGTATGATACGTCTTGCAGGATTTATTGTATTTGAAATGTTTCAATATTGTTACAAATGTTTCATTTTCTTAATACTGACAAACATCGTAACGCACACGTATATGTTTATTGACTCGAAAAAATGCCCGTGGTTGTTAGTACGTGATTGTAAAATGTCAGGACACACAACATTATCACATAAATATCCATCTGTGCTTTGTACATGGTGCTGCCAGTCAACATATTGACGGCTTCTTGAAAATACGACGTAATACTGGCAGTTTTAATAACGTCTAACGACGCCTTGCCCTTGTATTACGTAACTTCGGACAATCGAAGAAAAGACGCATGACGCTGTCAACAGTTGTACGTAATTGTTCAGATAGCATTGCGGACAATTGTACGTAATAACTACGAAGGGTAATTGGTTTTTTTGTTGAAAGGGTTATACCGTCGAAATATAAAAAATGAGACGACCCGACCGTGGGTTGTAGATGAACCCCTGAAAAAATGGCGCCCGAGATGCAAAGCGTCCAGGAGGAGTAGTATAACTGACATACAATAAGAAGATGACGTTACTCGTAACGTTACTGAATCAGTGAATTTCCTGGGGTCGAATATTTGTTTTATTATCTTATGCGAAACTGATTCGTGACGTAAATCGCATTCTTCATTACTTTGACCTTTTCTATGTCACCTCCAGCACGGAACACAACTTGCACAGAAACGGATCTTACTACTGCTGTTCCTGAAGGTAATGATCCTTATTTTTCAATTACTAGATACTTTCAATGGTTTTCAGTTGTAGGAAATATACACATTTTCAATATAGCAATATGTTATTTTGGAAAACATTTAATATAAAGCAAGCAAATGAAACATCTTATATTTTTATTTGTTTCACAAATGTGTAACAGTTCCATGCGCCATGCCACATTTGTGTATTCAGTATTTCGTGTGTTTATCTTAATTTTGTAATATTAATGTTTCAAAAATGCCATTAATAAAATACAATTCAAGTGATTTCATTAGCACACTTGGCGAAAACGCAGGACATTTAAATGTTGGTATATGACAACGCATA
>SDWI01001084.1:123810-142513 GCA_009193005.1 Lamellibrachia luymesi | reverse complement strand
GGTACTTGTCTCTTCTGCTTGTGATCTCCAAGTGGCCGCTTGGTTCTGCAACATGACATCACTCACACTGTTACAACTCCAGATATGCCAAGTAACATTGTACAGAGTGTGGTAGTTCGACCACTGTTCATTATGTGATGTTGGTAAATAAAAATGTAGCACAGTGGGCCTTGAGCCGCAGCTGCGACGGGGAAATGTGGAACGGGATTCCCCTCCTAGCTCAATATGTTTTATTTATTTATATTTACTTCATTCTTCTTCTGGTGTATTTCTAGGTGAAATAGTGATTTGGGAGTATATTTGAATTAAAAATGAGGAAATTAAATTTTTTTTAACTTTGAAAATACAGGGTGATGGTAGATTTGGGTTGAAAAGAAGTAAATCATGAAACTTGGAAAGGTGGTTGTTATATCACCAAAGCGATAGACTCGACACCTTAGCAACTAGAAATAAATTGCACCAGCTAAATATATTTTGTGTTAACAGAAATCTATTTGAACTAGAAATAGATTGCACTAGCTAAATATATTTTATGTTAACATAAATCTATTTGAACTAGAAATAAATTGCACGGCTTGTTATGCCAATGCAAATAGCGAACAAACTTGCAGTGATTTGTTTTATTCCAAACTATATTTACTGCATTTTATTAATTTAAGCTAAGGTGATTTTGAAGAACTATATTATGGCAAATGCCTGACAATTTATTGTGCAATGCCTGTTATATCATATGATGTATTTATTGTGATAGGATGGGAGAATTTATTTATATACCTTAACAACATAAATATGTGTGATTTGTCTGAAATTATTGAAACGTCATGTTTCAGCCTTCTATGCTCTCACTGAGCATGGTCACTGCCTGGGTGCTTGTTGACCTCCATTGTTATTTTACACCCCTAATCTGTTGTACACTGATCTTCTACTGGCTTTTATTGCAGTCTATGACTACTGGAGTTTCGTCTGCTTTCTCTCGTACAATGATCTTCTACTTACCTGTATTGCAGTCAGTGACTACTGGAAATTCTTCTGCATCTGCTACCTATTCTGACGTCTGGATCTCTTGATCATGATTTCCAACTAGCAGCCTGGTTCAACATGACATCATTCACACAGCTACAAAAACAAACCTCGCTGGTTGTTTTGTTTAACAAACCATAAATGTACAATTGAAATATAGGCATTCATATTATATTACCATATAATATAAAAATTGTTGCATACCTATATATAACTAATTTGCTGTTAGACTTATACATGATGAACAGCGTACATTGTCGTTATGTGTAGAAATCCTTCTCATACACAGGCTGTTAGGAGGGTCTATGTTTTAGTGTATCATGTGGAGTTCTTTGCAGTATGCCAGATGGTAGGCAGGTTGGATGTTAAGTTGTAGACAATAACATTTAATCGACTGTCTATCCAATCACCTACCTCAGCACGGTTTTATTCCAGATGCTATAATGATTACCTCCATAGCTTCCATAATTAACAAATAAGGCAGGTGATCTGTCTAATAACAACAATTACAGGCCCATTGCTCTTAGAACAAATGCTAGTAAATAATTTTAATCCCTAATTTTATCTAGGGTTTCCACTTTTTTAACTACATGTGTTAACCAATTTGGATTTTAAATGCATCACTCTACTGACATGCTAATATTTTTATTAAACAAACTCATTAAACACTATATAGTGAGTGGCTCGTCTATATATTGTATGTCTCACATATTTGTTACTGGGAATGCATCTGGTAAACAACTCTACAGTGTAGCTACAAGCAAACATCGTGACATGCCTATACATGATTTTGTATTTCCTGGAATGTCACCCCTGTTATCTGCCCATTGTTTTCACCGATGGAGCATCTTTGCCTCCACGACCATGTCCCACTAACCTGTCAGTGCATCCACCAAAATTACACTGTTTATTAGTGTGATCACATCCGTCCTCCCTCGGTTCATTCTGAGACCAGATTAAACATTGAATTATAATTTTATCATAACTACACAATTTTATTTCTTACACAGTTCATGTGATGCCTAATTAAGTTGTCAAAAGAAGACAATGTGCACGCATGTATGTGGAATTTAAACTCAGTAATTACACATTTATTTGAAACGACATATGGCAATAAGCAAGAAATGTATGTTCCAGAGATCTTCCCTTCACTGAATTCATGACAATTATAATGAAAGTTGCCTTCATTTAAAATGTAAATAACCAGCTATTTCTAGGAAAATACTACACCAGGTGTATGTTTTTGTTATTTTCTTAGACATATCAATAAACCTTGGACATTATTTTTCTCATGAGGAATTCAAACAATTAATGTTATTGGTAGAAGGAAAAAGGGAAGACATATATTGATATGGNAAATGAAGAAGAGATGTCACAATATCATAAAGATAATGCTGCTAGAATTTGTCACATCAATCTGATGACACAAGTACGTGTCCTTACGCCAAATAAACTGTGTCAACGGTTCACTTACCCACTGTCAACTGACGACTTGGTCACATTGGTACTTCGTCCTGCCTGTGACGCCACTGAACTAACTGATCAGTTCAGCACCACCCGGGAGATGGTGGATGTCGCCCATTAGTGCTTGCACTGGAGTGTCATCAGCTGTGATGTTTTAATGTGTGACGTCTTTGCCTGTTATACCTGAACTAAGACATGCTAGAGTACATGTGCAACAAGTCAATGTCTCCGCAGTCAATGTCATTTACCTCTGACTGGAGGGCAGTGCAAGCAAAAATATAGAGAAATATAGAGAAATACAGAGAGGAGAGCTGAAACATACGACAAGCAAACATAAATAAAACTAAAACAAACTAATACATAATCAATATAATTCCTTGTAACTGACCGTCCTGGTGTGCTGCAATTCCCGTGCAGATATGCCATGCTGTAGGTGATTGATTTATTGTAAGACCCCAAGTTGAAACTGGTATGGAGTTTTGTTTTCATTTGGTATAAACCAACTCTGCAAGAAAACAAAACAATAATCAGGCATCAGGAGACAATAGCCACCTGTTTGGTTACATTACATGTGATGTAGTTTCTGTAGTTCTTGCTGTGTGAGCCAGTTTAAGGGAGGGAGCCATAACCCTCTTGGCTTAGATTTGACTTGTTCCGTATGTAACTACGTGGTGGCATGGTAAACTAATAGGTGACTAAGCTTGCCCCGCCTTTGCACTCCCTTTTGGCCTCCCTTTTGGCTCCCCCTTTGGCCTCCCCTTTGGTCCCCCCTTTGCTTCCCCTTTGGTCCTCCTTTGGCCTCCCATNCCCCTTTGACCTCCCCCTTTGTCCTCCACGTTTGCCCTCCACCCCCTTGGCATCCCCCTTTGTGAGATCTTAGATATGCCATTGTAGTGAACAGCAACTTGGGGTATAACTACCTGTCCCTAAGTAGAAAGACATTGTCAGATTAACAACCTGCATATTCCAAATGAAGACAATTCAAAGTAATTCAATAAGGGAAGTGAAGCTGCAACGTGTACTACCTGGTTGGATAACGTTGTGAGTAATAAGCAACATCATTTTCAACTGCTAATCCATATGGCTTGCCATTGAGATGGTATGATGGTCCCTTGTTGCCAAAGGAGTCACTACACTGTATACGCCTGTCGTCTGTAACAAAGATATTTGACATTCAGTAAAGCAGGGTGAGCAAATAGAAAATTACACGTACATAATTCTAATCAAAAGACGACTTTATTTAGTTAAATAATTAAATTGGTTTTGCAAATGAAAGTCTGTTTCAGTATAATTGCAAGTGACTGTTTCTTGTTGTTTGTACATTGTCAGTTCCTAAATTAAATGTTTTTATGTTGGATAGTCTTAAAATCATTCAAAGCATATATAATGATACACCATATATGATTAATTGTACATACTATTTTAATTGTGTTAAAAATAGATTAGGTTAATGACATGTATTTTGCGAATTGGTATACCTGTATTAGCATTGGATTAGGACTTCACTTGAATGGATACATTGGTGACATATACAGAATATGACTTATACAATACCTTTCTTTGACCACTATTTTTGTTATGCATCTTGCTCTAGTGAAAAAGCGCTTAGGGATTGTATTAAAACACTGATATATGACACTACGTAACATTGGTTTCACCGAGGAAGGGGGTAAGTTTAAGTTAGCTTAGCTTTTCCCCAAAACATCGTTTGCTTTCAAATCAAAGTTCATATGGGTGCTAACTTTTAGCGAATGCAGGTAATTGTGCAATCGTGGCTCGCATACACGTGCATACGCACACAGTCATAATTTATTTGATCCTAAAATTACTACTTCAGTGGGATTTGAGTTTTGTATTATATAATTGGGTCAACTATGACAGGGAAAGAAAAAGATCCCAACCAGGGAAAAGCAACCCCATGTGGACTCGCTATCTCTAAAAACATCATTGGCGCGAATAGGTTGTGAGCATATGATCTTCAAATTTGAATGAAGAAGAAACAAATCTGAATGAAGAAGAAACAACTAGGAATGAAGAAGAAAGAAGAAGAATTTTCTAGAGATTCCGCTGTTCTCAGTGTGTCAGAGAAAGGAGTTCAACTTACGATGGTCACTCCAACACAACCACCAGCTGCTGCTGCTGTTGTAGTTGATCGATATACTATATATTTCACTACCCACACCTCGCACAACTTGAGCGTGTCCACTTCCATCCAGATTCACCTTCCATATACCATCAGACATGGGTGCATAAAACAGCCGTCTAAAATGATATATTTAAAACAATGTAATAGTAATAATACGGCACACCAAGCAGAGTTAGTGGGATATTAAAGAGAACAAATGACTCCTAAATTCTGCAGGAAGTTTATTGATTAGTTAATAGGCATTAGTGATTAAAATTAAATTTGGTGCTGCAATCAGGAAACATAACGAAATAATTTTGCTTACTTTTGCATAATTTTATGAACACGTGTCTTCAAAGTTTGACCATACGGCCATAATGTGCAACGTCATCGCTTATGCGCGTTTTCAAAAGCCATAAACAATAAATGTATCAGCATAGTCAACATTATTTCATTACATTTATGACACTGCATATTCAATCATGTGTAGTACACAACTTTTAATCAAAATGTCCCTGTTTAAGTGCAAGAATTAGTTTAATGTTGTAAGAATCGAATGGATCACCGGTAAATGTAACTGCAACATCATTGATGATGAAGGCAATGAATATTCGTGACAAGAAGTCAACAGAAAATGACGCTCATTGTCGAAGGATACTTTGAAACATCGTGACGTCATCGCAGCAAAAATGCAAACAGTTACATCACGACCGAATGAAAATTACGACATAATGCCATAAACACCAATATCGTGGCCATTCTGGTGCGCTAATCGTCATTTAAACAGACGCAGTACAGCTGTTACGTCATTTGTTGTTCGAAACGTATAAAAACAACAAATGGATTACGCTAACATAAGCGTATAAATTACCAAGTCCGAATATATGTCCCGACGGCATCCTGGTGGCATCACTATTACTACCGTTGCATATATCATGGATCGAATGCCATTTTTTGTGTTAGTAAACACTGCTAACTTGTTTTTATAGCCTTTAATGTGATATATAGTAATGTTGTACAACACATGTTGTGGCCTTTTTGTGGTCATTCCAGATATGACAACATAATTGTCATGTGTTTGGCCGTAGCAAACATAAGCTAGCTACATTGCTACGCTAGCTACATGGAATGTAATATATATTCAGCATTCTAGAATCAAGATCTGTGGTAAAATTAATAAGTATTTCTTTGTCAAGTGCACATCGGAATTGTTCTAGAGTGCTTGGCACATTCTGGTAATCATATGCTTTTATCAAATATATCTAACATGCAATAACACCTAACAAAATTAAATACAAAAGTGAGTAGATGTTCAGGTAGCAACATTGTAAGGAGTACAAATTGTAACATTTGAATTGTACATTATTTGCATGTTTACACTTTGTTATTATACTAGCTATATAATGTACGCCATGTCAACGCCTTGTATACTTCTATAGTATACTGTTTCTATATTGTAAGTTTAAGTTACGATTGTAAAATTGCAGGAAATAGGTTACCTCTCTTTCAGATATATGGTCAACCCAAGCGGGTTTCCTGTACAGTTGGTGATTGTTTTTCTCCAACTGCCGTCCATCCCGACCACTTCAATCTCCCGGTCATCGTAGTTTGAGAAGTACAACTTGCTTTCTACTGGATCAATAGCGAGCCCATGTAGCCGACCACAGCCTGAACATATAAGAAGAAAAATAGCAAAGTGTTTTATTGCTGTATTAATAGCAATTTGTCATGAATGTTATATATTTTCCAGGACATTCGATATGGTCATTTTAATACGCCTCGATGTGACGTCAAGTGCCTATATGGAACCCATTGTCACTGGCCAACTGCGTCGACATTTAATAATTGACATGTTTACCAGCATTAAACCATTGCCTAATGTAGGTACACACATGAAAGTGATTACACAATGGGACATTGTTAGTTGCTTGAAACCTTGGTTTAGATATCCCATAGTAATAGTGTCCTTAATACAACAAAAATGTGTTTGATAGATTCTGAAATTACCAAGTTAAGTCATATTTTAAGATGTGGGGAAGTGATCATGTATATTAAAACCACTCTAAGATATACACCTACATATGCTATTTGTCGTGAACTCGAGCGAGAAATGGTGTAAGCATTACGTTAACAAATATGGCCTTATTATTATTAATTCTATTGCGCTAAATGTGCCGCACTTATATTGATTTAAAAGGACATTATATTGTGCTCTAAAATTATAATATTACAAGCGTAGGCATGCCAGAAATCTGGTTAGAGACTGCACTGACATTTTAAATAAATGAAATGAACTTAATAATGGGTAAGCTACAGGGATCATGTATTAGCAATATAACGGTATGCATTAATATATTGTACCATGACAACTCGAGGACAATCATGTAAGTGCAACTTGCCTGCAGAGAAGATGTGCTCTATAGTGGAGCCGTCAAGTTTCACTCGTCTGATAATGCTATCTTCGTGACCAAAGTACACAAAGCCATTAACCTCGTCCACCGCAACAGCCCTTGCAGTACCTACAGACACACAATGCGACATCTAGATCCCAAATGACAAGTTGGCTCAGCATACAGCGGACATTTCAGAAATATTCCTGAAAATATATATACGCCAGCAACATAACTTCCTGTTCTTGTGTCTCTGTTTTACAACAGCATGTTAATTCACGGTTTTATTCCGGATGCTATAACGATTACCTCTATAGCTCCCATAATAAAAAATAATGCATGTGATCTGTCTAATAACAACAATTACAGACCCATTGCTCTTAGCACACGTGCTAGTAAATAATTTGAATCTTTAATTTTATCTAGGGTTTCCACTTTTTTAACTACATGTGTTAACCAATTTGGATTTAAAACGCATCACTTAACTGAAATGCTAATATTTTTATTAAACAAACTCATGAAACACTAATTATTGAATGGCTCATATATGCATGTCACTATGTTGGATGCCTCCCAAGAGCTGGGTTGGGGGGGGCTTGTCTTAAGAAGAAGTGAATAAACATACGTATGATACTGGCCATCACGGGCATCAATAAAGGGATACCACGAAAACACTGGCCTTGTACCCAGCTACTAATTTAAACACATCTCCAGCTATTAGAGAGTACCCATTCAAGAAGCTAAGAATTGTATATGCAAAGCTATGCGAGAACACTGTGAAGCCTGAGATCAGTGTATGTTACTACGTACTTCTAATAGTGGTGAATACTGTTGGTGGATCATATCTCAGAGAGGTTGTGTCCAACGGAAACTCCAAGACATGACCGTTTTGAGCCAACAGCAGATCTCCATGGCAGAGGCTTCCAGCAGCTGTGAAAAAAACAGTTCTTACTGGAGGTGTCACTTGCAGGTAATTCCCCAACAATATGCAGACATTCATCAAAGTACAGATCTAACTAAGAGTAATTTTCATCACACAATATATTATTTATACGATGACCTGCTAATTAAACAAGATGTTCCTGTTAAACACACATTTGTTCTAATATTAATTATTCTGCCAGGGTTGTCTGTTGTTATATTGATAATATATATCATTTGATATAGCGCCAGTCCTACATCACTTGGTCTACACCCATGTCGTTACTCCGCTTTACCCCAGTTGGTCTACTTTTGTTTTCAGGGTATACCCCATTTGGTCTAGTGTAAGTCTCATGGCATCATTGATTGAAGCATAGTGTTATCATTGTGCATAGTATATGACAGAACAACTGACCAACATACCTAGCTAATCAACATTACAGGTTCATAAAACTGCGGGATAGGGAGGCTGACCAATAAAGAGCGCTGTCCCTAGTACATAGCTGACGCATAGCGTGCGCACGTGGCCACTTTGACTTGCAGCACGAGCAGAAAAAAAACGTCTTATTTTTTATTTCGCTGTTCACATCTACGATGTTCGCGAGGCAGAGGAACACAGTTGCATATCAGGGGCTATTCATCATGCGGAAAGAGCCCAATAACCTACCCGTCGCTGTTTCTGTGTTAATTTTAATGCACATTGTTCTAGTACATGCATGAAAGAGGGCTTCTAAAACAACGCCAACTCACTGGCTTACTCTAAATACTTACACATACTGTGACTTTCTCAGAGGAATTCACTTTGATAAGAGCTCAAGTGCAGCCATGTCAGAATCCAGGAGGGGTTATAGGCTATGCATTAACAATGGACAGTATGAATGAAAAGGAAATTAAACCATTATTGAGTAGTTCTTATGAAGGACTTGGGTCATTCCTATGAAGCACTTGAGCCATTCTTATGAAGCAAGCATTGAGTCATTATAATGAAGCACTTGACTAATTTGTAGGCCTTATAATCACTTTGAATTGAGGGAGTTCATTGGAAATTATGAATACGCCGTACAGGGCAATTTTTTATATTTTAATTGAGTGTGTTTGGACAATAACAACACTGAATTTTTTTATTGGACTATATCCATTCCAGAGTTTATAGGTTTTAATTTCTTCAAAATAGCTTAGACACCAACTCAGACCTATTCTTTATGTATGCTACGCTCTCTTTATATTTAAATGGTTTCTTTTGAATAAAAATCTTTATAGTCTTTTATTCATAACTTTATCAGGTTAAGAGACTTTTATGTGAAACACAAGAGCATAATAATAATTTACTAGCAGAAACTCTTAGTATTAACGATGTGTTCCATACAGTATCATAACTAACATAAATTATAGCAAATTAACATAATATCAATTATTTTAAAAGGACCAAAACCCCTAGACATTAGGAACGTGTACATTTTGTAGTCATTTGTGCCTGTTCAAGAATGAGTTGCAATGTAACAATCAGGCACGGGTTCTATTACAGACAATCTATTACTATTACGTCTTGCTGTTTCTATTACTATTACATTAATTATAATATATTACTATTACTATTACCAGGATATATATATATATATATATATATATATATATTACTATTACTATTACTAGTACTGGGTCGTCATTACTATGGCTGAATATCAACTAAAACATTTTTTGATGGATCTGTGAACCCTAGAATTGCCTATGAGCGCGGTCTTTGTAGTACTAGCTAAAAATACGTTTGTACACCATTTGAAGATCTGACGTTTTGAAGATCTGAACATTTGTCCAAATTTTAACAAAGGGTCTGTGTGGCAATGTTACCATGTGGCAATTGGCAATTTGAAAAAAGAACTCAGAAGCTTACTTTAAATTCAATACAGATTGCAGCTCCTTCTCTAAGATAACATGTGTTGCCTGCCTGCACATATCTGAAACCATACCCTTTGTGTGTGCTAGGAATGCGTCAATCCATAGCCACCCCAATGGGGCATCTCAACAATTAGTACTTGTTCGTATGCTATACACACATGTGTATTGTCTGTGGTGTTGTGTCTTTCATAGCTGTACCTGAAGTGGTTTTAGTCACCGACAAGAAGGAATTTAAAGGGAAATATTGGAGGGAATGGTTGACGGTAAGACAAAGTTTATGAGTCAGAATCTGCCTAAATTTTATCTGTTTCAGGTGCGCCTAATTTGAGAAGTTCACAACATACAAATCTGAAATTTGTCGAGTATGTAGAAATCTTGGCACAGATTATCTATGCAAAATTATTGAATGAAAGGGCAAAGGACAATGGGTTTACCAGGTATACGAAAATGGAAAATTATTTTTTTCCGTGAAGGATTTCAGTAGTGTGTATTTCGTTGTTGTGTTATAATGCAGTGTCCAAATTGCTACCATATATTGTCAGGGATACTGGCAATAATATTTAGTTCAGTAGGCTTCTAGTTGGTGTACTTTCAGAATAATTCAAACTGAAATTTTAATATATTGTTTACCTAATAAAGGATTATGCACAGTAAACAAAATGTGGGTCATAGGACTTTTTCATTTTGGGTGCTGAAATTCGTAAAATATAGAAACAGTCACCGTTTAAGGCTTAATTATTATGACAGTTTAGCAACTAGAGGCCAATTAATTTAATAGGTTATTGCCAGTATCCTTGACAATAGGTGGTAGCAATTTGGACATTGCAATATAACACAACAATGAAATACAGACTGCTGAAATCCTTCTGGAAAGTTTTATAAACAGTTATTTTCTAAATTCTGAGACAGCAACTTTAAAAATGTACTATATATTTAGTTCTATTTGACGCGGAATGGCCCAAGAAACAGATTAAAACCATCGTAAGAGCCACATGGAGAGACAACTGCAAGGCATAGATGGAGAACACGAAGTATGAAGATCTGTTCAGAATGGCACAATGCAGATATGGGTAGCGGTCCATGATAGCTGACCTTCCGAGAGGAAATGGCACCACATGATGATGATGATGAAAATTATGAAGATGATGAAGTTGTATCATGCATGGTTACATAGGAAAGAAAATGTGTACAAACAGTGTGTGATGCATGTTGATGTGATGAAATATCTTTAAATATTTATTGAAAATTCTCACTGTGATAACATGACCAAGTATCGGTATTTTACCAAGGTTTCCCCGTTTCAAAACATCATGGATTACCATGCTTTCCATGGTATGTCATGGTTTTTACTGTGGTCTACCATGGTTTACTTTAAACCATTGTTTACCATGGTTTACCTTTTTCAAAACAACATGGTACTTACTATATAAAACGATGGTACATTTGAATAGGGGCATAACAATAATTAGTAGTTATTAACGAAAGGTCGACACAGTGCATATTGAAAGACTATAATATATGACGTAATACATGATAATAAATATGACAGTATTATGTGAAATTGAATAGGAAAAATGCACTATCATGTTGCTATCTCCAGGGCCGCGTTTTCTTCGTCCCACTAATAGGTCCCACCAATTAACCTGTTTCTTCTCGGTATTTGTGAAGTCTCAGGCCGACCGACTGGTATGGATAATTGATCGTGTTGCCTGCACAATACATTAACTTCAGTTTGTGCAACCACTATGTGTATTGTGAGTACTGTGATGTCTTAAAGCGTTGGCTTGGTTACCATAAACATAATTCATATTATTAATGATGTTTATGAAAAGGGGCATTGGTTTATCTAAGTAAAGATTTCGACACAATTGATCATCAATTCCTATTGTATAAACTTGAATTCTATGGAATAAAGGGTACTCCACTCAAGTGGTTTTAGAGCTATGTCACAAATAGGAAACAATATATTAACTGCATTAATATAATTCGTTTCAGAAGGATATAACATGTGGTGTCATATATGATCAAGACAGAAGCAGGTCAGAAAGGCCTCCCAGTGCATGGACACTGACAGCAGGTAAATTACACGGCATTTAGACGTAGGACCTCCAGGATGTTGTCAGTGAGAGCAATCGATGTCAGAATATTGTCGCCGTCATTGACAGTAGGCATTGCTTATATACACCACTAGGCATCTGTGCCATTTCTGTGCACGGGGCAATAGCATAAACCGCCGTCCTCAACTGATTTAGCTTATCGCGAATCCGATCCTTTCAAGTCCAAATATACCTGTGTAGTAAGTGAATAGCTTAAGTAACGTCCGCAGTCGATTAAAGAAAACAGTGCGTATTTTGTTTAATTCATCGAAAGAATTGACTTTTAGATCTGGTAAGGCTCAAAATAGTGGATATCCAAAACAGTAAATATTGCGGCAAGAGGCCCCGTGGCGGATAAAGGGTGATGAAACGGCGAAACCTGTCGAGTCCTGCGAGACCAAACGATTTCTGCGAGATGCCATGCCACTCCCGCAATCTTACATAAGCCCAGCCACTCCCGCACCCTTACATAAGCCCTGAACTTCCACACTCTTCATAAGCCCTGCCACTCCCGCATTCTTACATAAGCCCTGCCACTCCCGCACTCTTCCAAAAGCCCTGCCACTCGCGCACTCTTACAAAAGCCCTGTCACTCCAGCATTCTTACATACCTCCTGCCACTCCTGCATTCACATACAAACACTGCCACTCCAGCATTCTTACATACGCCCTGTCACTCCTGCATTCACACATAAACCTTGCCACTCCCGCATTCTTACAGAAGCCCTTCCGCACCCGCATTATTACACAAACCTCTTACATAAGCCCTGCCACTCCCGCACTCTTACATTAGACCTGCCGCGCCCCACTCTTCCATAAGCCCTGCCTCTTGCGCAATCTTATATAACCCATTCAAATTCCGCACTCTTACAAACGACCTGTCACTCCAGCACTCTTACATAATCCCTGCCACTCCCGCATTCATGCATAATCCCTGCCATTCCCGCATTCTTACGCGAGCCCTGCTACTGCCGCAATCTTACATAAATCATGCCAATAATTCAACTCCCACACTATTACATAGGCTATTCCACCCCCACTCTCTTACATAAGCCATGCGACTCCCGCATTCTTACATACGCCTTGCCAATCGCGCTTACACAATCCCTGCCACTCCCGCACTCTTATATAAGCCCTTCAACTACTACACTCATACATAAACCCTGCCACTCCAGCATTCTTACATCAGCCTTGCCACTCTCGCTTACATAATCCCTACCACTCCCGCACTCCTACATAAAAACTGCCACTCCCGCACACGTACATACGCCCTGCCACTTCTGCATTCTTACATACACTGAAACTTCCGCATTCTTACAAAAACCCTGCCACACCATCATTCTTACACAAACCTCTTACATAATCCCTGCCAATCCCTCACTCCTTCGTAATACTTGCTACTCTCCGGCACTCTTGCATAAGCCCTACTACTGCCGCATACTTACACAAGCCCTGCCATTCCAGCACTCTTGCATAAGCCCTAGTACTGCCGCATACTTACACAAGCCCTGCCATTCCAGCACTCTTACATCTCATGAAGCATATGTTTTCACGTTACTAGACTTATTAAATTGGTAAATGATAAATAGGTAAATGTATGGTATATCATGGTTAAAAACATCATGGATTACCATGTTTTCCATGGTATGTCATGGTTTTTACTGTGGTCTACCAAGGTTTACTTTAAACCATTGTTTACCATGGTTTACCTTTTTCAAAACAACATGGTATTTACTATATAAAAAGATGGTATATTTGATTAGGGGCATAACAATAATTAGTAGTTATTAACGAAAGGTCGACAAAGTGCATATTGAAAGGCTATAATATATGACGTAATATATGATAATAGATATGACAGTATTATGTGAAATTGAATAGGAAAAATGCACTATCATGTTGCTATCTCCAGGGACGCGTTTTCTTCGTCCCACTAATAGGTCCCACCAATTAACCTCTTTCTTCTAGGTATTTGTGAAGTCTCAGGTCGACCGACTGGTATGGATAATTGATCGTGTTGTCTGCACAACATATTAACTTCATTTTGTGTAACCACTCTGCGTACTGTGATTACTGTGATGTCTCAAAGCGTTGGCTCGGTTGCCATAAACATTATTAATATTATTAATGATGTTCATGAAAAGGGCCCCGTGGCGGACAAAGGGTGATGAAACGGCGAAACCTGTCGAGTCCTGCGAGACCAAACGATTTCTGCGAGATGCCATGCCACTCCCGCAATCTTATATAAGCCCTGCTACTCCCGCACCCTTACATAAGTCCTGAACTTCCACATTCTTCATAAGCCCTGCCACTCCCGCACTCTTGCATAAGCCCTGCCACTCCCGCACTCTTACATAAGCCCTGCCACTCCCACTTTCTTACAAGAGCCCTGCCACTCCCGCACTGTTACATCAGCCTTGCCACTCCAGTATTCTTACATACGCCCTGCCACTCCTGCATTCACACACAAACACTGCCACTCCCGCATTGCTACATACGCCCTGCCACTCCTGCATTCACACATAAACCTTGCCACTCAAGCATTCTTACAGAAGCCCTGCCACACCCGCATTATTACACAAACCTCTTACATAAGCCCTGCCACTCCCGCACTCTTACATCAGCCGTGCCGCGCCCCTCTTTTACATAAGCCCTGCCACTGGCGCAGTCTTACATAACCCATTCAAATTCCACACTTTCACAAAGCCCTGTCACTCCCGAATTATTACAGAAACCCTGCCACACCCGCATTCTTACAAACGCCCTGCCACTGCCGCACTTTTACATAAGCCACACCACTCCCGCTCTCTCGCATAAGACCTGGCAGTCCAACACTCTTACATAAGCAGTGCCATTCATATATAAGCCCTGCCACACCCGCATTATTACACAGACCTCTTACATAAGCCATGCCACTCCAGCACTCTTGCATATGCCCTGAAACACCAGCATTCTTACACAAGCTCTGCCACTCCCGCATTCTTACACAAGCTCTGCCATTACTTTAGGATATATTATGATTAATTTTGAAGAAATATAATCTACAATAAAAACAATACGGTGGAATTTTTTACTTTTCAGCAATATAGCACACATATAGGCACGCACGCATTTTGTTTAATTCATCGAAAGAATTGACTTTTAGATCTGGTAAGGCTCAACATAGTGGATATCCAAAACAGTAAATATTGCGGCAAGAGGCCCCGTGGCGGATAAAGGGTGATGAAACCTTGCATGTGTGAGTGCACGCATACGCACTCACACATGCACAATTACCACATGCATAAATATAACTTCCGTTAATAAAACAAGACCGCTGAGCCCTTATCAGTTGATACGATACAGCGATGCAGGCATGGGCCAGTGATATCCATACTGTTGCATGGCAACTAATGTGACTGTTAAATAACTATAATAATATGTAGGCTGCGGGTGGCAAGATTATGCCTAAATTAAGAATAGACCACTGAAAAACTAGTACTTTACATGTATAAATCCCTAATAGCATAAACTCAACAGTCAACAATGTTGTCTATTTCACATATGTATTGCCAAAGGTACTGCGTGACTAGCCTATCTGTCATTGCACTGTTGTTTACAAAACAGCCTTAGACACTGCTCAATGCACATGTATCTAGGGTATGTGCTAGGGAATAGTAAAGATCAGCCCTCTCACAGCCACATCATTGAGCTATTAATCAATGTAACTTCAAAGGGAGAGAGGGCACCAACGTGATCCTTTGCTACATTTACATAATACCTTATTACATGCACAATATGTCCATGCACCTTTTATTTCAAATATCGTAACATATTAACTATAACAATAGCACCACTAAACATGATAGAAACTAAACTTTCTGAAGTGTTCTATACATTTATCAGCTAACGACTGCAAGTGTTCAAAATCTCATTAAGCCATGTTAGACATTCTTCCCTAAGGTCCAAAGACCATTCATTCCCCACTTCCAACACATTAGTAATCTAAGTCACCATTAAGTAATTATAACTGATAAAGTATATATCCTAAAAAAGTTCGCTATCACACAGTATGATATAATTATAAATTTAAAGCATTGCTTAATAAGGTAGAACATATAATTTATGAACTTACCAAGACACAGCTGTCATGAAGTGTAGAATCACGCCAGGCCGAACTCCCACTGACTATACGTTACCCCTGTCTTCAGGGTAACATTTATATTTGAACAACTGAATTATTAAAAATATTAAACTGGTGAAACATGTTTTATCAATCCTCAAAATAAACCCGACCAAGAAACACTGGCCACATGTTTGTTTCCTCCAATTTTGCATCATTTCGTGAGAATCGCTGTTAATGATCCTATATTTCACACAGAATATANTTCCCTCTCTCTTCCACATTTCTCTCTCTCTCTCTCTCTCTCTCTCTCACTGTTCGTCCTACCATGGAATCACATGGTATACCATGGTACTTCGTTATATTACATGGTATTACATGGTAAGCTGTGGTAGACCTTGCTTTTTCATGTATTGGTAAATGTATGGTATTCCATGGTTTACGTGTTTCAAAGCGCCTTGAAATTTTACATTGGTTTCCCTGTTTCAAAACAACATGGATTACCATAGTTTCTACGGTATGTCTTGGTATTTTACTGTGGTATACCATGGTTTACTTTAAACCATTGTTTACCATGGTTTACCTGTTTCATGTTTTGATAAGGGCATAAACATAATGAATAGTTATTAACGTAAGGTCGACAAAGTGCATATTTGAAGGCTTTGTATAATAATTGACTTAATATATGATAATAAATTTGACAGTGTTATTTGAAATTGAATAGGAAACTGCACTATCGTGTTGCTATCTCCCAGGAAGCGTTTTCCTTCGTCGCACTAAATCACCTCTTTGTTCTGTGTATTTTTGAAGCAACAGTCCGACAGACTGGTATGGATAATTTATGGTGTTGTCTGCACAACGAATTAACTTCATTCTATGCAACTTCTCTGTGTACTGTGATTACTGTGATGTATCAAAGTGTTGACTCGGTTGCCATAAACATCATTAATATTATCAATGATGTCTGTGAAAGTGGACATTTGTTTATCTATGTAAAGCTTTCGATACAATTGATCGCCAATTCTTATTACATAAACTTTAATTGTGTGGAATAAAGGGTACTCCACTCAATGGTTTAAGAGGTATCTCACAAATCGGAAACAATATGTTAAGTGCATTAATATAATTCGTTTCAACAGGATATAACATAATATATATTATGGATTGTTACATCATATTATGATGACATATATGAGCAAGATACAAGCATATAAAGGCCTCCAAGCGCATGGCCACTGAGATAAAGTAAATTTCCGGTATTTAGACGTAGGGTCGTATCTCCAGGAGCGAGAACATTCGGTATGAGAATATTGCCGTATATGCAAGTTGTTGTCAGTGAGAGCAATCGATGTCGGAATATTGTCGCCGCCATTGACAGTAGGCATCGCTTGTATACACCACTAGACGGCTGTGCCATTTCTGTGCACGGGGCAATAGCATAAACCGTCGTCTCAACTGATTTAGCTTAACGCGAATCCGAGTATTAGCGGTTATCCAAAACATATATATTGCGGCATGAGGCCCCGTGGCGGACAAAGTGATGAAACGATGAAACCTGTCGAGTCCTGCGAGACCAAACGATTTCTGCGAGATGTCATGCCACTCCCGCAATCTGACATAAGCCCTGCCACTCCCGCAACCTTACATAAGCCCTGCATTCCCACATTCTTCATAAGCCTTGCCACTCCCGCATTCTTACATCAGGCCTGTCACTCCCACACTCAAGCATACGCACTCACACATGCACAATTACCACATACATAAATTTAACATCCGTTAATAAAACAAGACCGCTGAGCCCTTATCAGTTGACACGATACAGCGATGCAGGCATGGGCTATACTGTTGCATGGCAAGAACCCACTGGAAGTGCAACGTTTATATTGTACAGCACCCAGTTTTCATCATATATCAAACCAGCATCTACTAAATAACTTCAGTTCTTGAATGTAATAAATGTACAATGGGTTAAAATGCATGTCTCACTAATGTGACTGTTAAATAACACTGCGTGACTCACCTATCTGTCATTGCACTGTTGTTTACAAAACTGCCTTTGGCACTGCTCAACGCACATGTCTCTAGGGTCTGTGCTAGGGAATAGTCAAGATCAGCCCTCTCACAGCCACATCATTGAGCAATTAATCAAAATATAATTTATGAACTTACCAAGACACAGCTGTCATTAAGTGTAGAACCACGCCAGGCCGAACTCCCACTGACTATGCGTGAACCCTGTCTTTACGGTAACATTTAGATTTGAACAACTGAATTATTAAAAATTAAACTGGTGAAACATGAACACACACACGCCTTGAATGGTCCAGGTCCAGGCAGATAGTTTTAGTTTTGAGTGTAGGGGATGTACGAAGATGAAGGAACTAGAGGTGGAGTTGGAAGAGCTGAGGCTGCTCGTTGTGGCAATGGTGGGAAGGGAACAGGGAGGTTGTGCCAGTAGTTCCGGTGGGGGAACAGTAGATGATAAAGTGGGGAAAGACACAAGAGATGCTAGGGAGAGCTCACCGCAGCCTGGGAGGAAGCTGAGAGGAGGGAAGGTGACAAGTCGTAGGGAGACAGGACGTAAGGAGACGGGAAGGAAAGGAACAGGAGGGAAGACAACCGGAGCGAAGGAGAGGGGAGTAGGGGAGACAGGAGGGAAGGAGAAGGGAGTGGGGGAGACAGGAGGGAA
>SDWI01001084.1:97129-108485 GCA_009193005.1 Lamellibrachia luymesi | reverse complement strand
ATATATATAATTCGTAAATCCTTTCCATTTAGTCGCGGTTTTTTTATATTCTAACAGGAACTCTTATTTCATCCGTTGGAATGATTTGGTGTAACCTATGAAGCATAATGCACTACCTACTTCAATACATTATTATTTTCAAGTACGTTATCAAACCAGTTTTTGGTTTCATTTGAAAGCAACATGCCAATGTGTTCTTTGGGGTGTAGTAGTTATGACCGAGTTGCGATTTAAAAAAATATCAGTCTTAATAACATGTATACAGCTATCCATTTTAGGCAGCTATGAAATATCACAATTCAAGGAAAGGCCACTTCTGTTATACTATGTCCCCTATTTCAGTTGTTTTCCAAAAATTATATCGTAAACTATATATATGTATACTTTATAATAACGCATTCTTCGGAGGAATTCATTTGTATTTAGATTAACAAGAGTGTTGTTCATGATGTTGGTTGAACCAGGTGCTGTCAGCTTGGTTAATTTTGCATTGGCAGCACTAAGGGAGGCAGGTCCTGATGAAAATGAAGAAGCTTCCAAAGTAAGTGAACTGTTATGAGATTACAATGTAGTTTGAAAAGGAAACATTTCCATTAAGTAACCATGTTATGGGTTCGTGTTAAAGGGAATAACAACATCGATAGCCAGAAATCATATCTTGCAGTATATTTCCATTTCCTCAAAGCCGGAAAAGTAGTTCAAATTCACTTAATTTATAATTTTAAATTGCCTCAATAATGCATATTGTTTGCGCAACTATCAGCAAGCTTCGACGTGACGTCACGTAAGACACGGAAGCTCACCGCGACGGCAGTTTTCCATTCCACAGTTATATCGGCAGGCCTAATCCGGTTTAACTTGAGACCGGTCTAGTGTTAGGCCGGAAAAAATCTCTGTGAACACTTCAATACGTCCAGGCGGTTTAACGTATATTGTCTGAATAATGTATGAATAATGTTAGTTATTAAAAAAATGCAAACACAAATTGTGAAGTGAAGTGTGAAGTGAAAGTTTATTCAACAACAACAACAACAACAACAACAACAACAACAACAACAACAACAACAACAACAACAACAACAACAACAACAACAACATAATACAGGTGCATAGTATGGTGAGCTGCTACTGCTGAAGGGACATAGCTGAAGTCATACGACTTATAAGGTGCTATGCCCTTCTCAAAAAATACAAAGTAGCATTCACACTTCACTTATAAACTTATTACAGTGGTGCGTGTGTTAATTATAAATTAACTAATTGATATCACTTTCAATTAAAAGTTAATAAATATGCTGTAAGTAATGACAACTTGAATGTTTTTTTTAGAGTGTGTTAAACTTGTCAGCTGAGTTATTTCATTTGCTAAACTGTTCCATGTTTTTATACCTTTGACAGTGAGTGACAGTAGTCTGAGGGTGGTGTTTGTTTTTGTAACATAAAACAATTTGTTTTTTCTGGTACCATACATGTGCATATCTTCGGTTGGTTTAAAGAATGCTTGAACACTGAAAGAGTAATTATTTGCTTTATGCAGTACAATCATAGTATGTAACTAAATCATGAAGTTTAAGTAGTTTTGAGCTATGAAAAAATACAGATGTATTATCATGGTAATTAAGGTTATAAATAATCCGTATATCATTTTTCTGTAATAGAAATAGTTTCTTGAGTCTGGATTGATACGTACTTCCCCATATCTCACAGCAATATGGCATATGTGGTTCAACAAGTGATTGATATAATGTGTGTATCGCTTGACCATCAAGAACATGCATAGTTTTATATAAAACTGCAATGCTTTTTGATACTTTTGTTTCAACCATTTTATATGTTCTCTCCATGTTTTCATCAATAGTTACTCCAAGGAATTTTGTATGCGTTACCTGCTTAATGTTTGTTTCATTCAAAACTATATGCACATTTGTTCTAGGTTGTTTTTTTATTGTTAAACATAAAAAAAATGTTTTGTTCATATTGAGCGATAATATGTTCGCTCTGAACCATAGGCCTAGTTGTTTTAGTTCGTTGTTAACTGCATTTGTTACATCATCATTGGTACTAGCCGAGTAAAATATTTTAGTATCATCTGCAAATAGAATAATATGAAGTAGTTTGGAAACATCGCACATGTAATTTATGTTCAAGATAAACAGTAATGGGCCAAGGTTTGATCTTTGCGGGACCACACACTTGATTTCCTTGAATTCTGAGTTACTATTATTGTAGTTTACATATTGTCTACGGTTGGATAACTAACTTTTTATCCATTCCAGAGCTAAACCCCTTATTCCACAGCATTGCAATTTACTAAGTAATATGTTGTGGTCAACGGTGTCGAAAGCTTTTTTTAGATCGATAAAGATACCGGTCGTAACCTTTACGACAAATTCACTTATAGCTATTGGGATCGAATGGTTACTTCTGAAGCCATACTGCCCGTCTGACAGTATGTGTTGTGCTTCAATGAAAGATGTTAGCCTTTTGTTGAATATTTTTTCAAGTATTTTTTAAAATTGGGATAAAAGAGATATAGGTATATAATTAGAAAATTTAAAACGATCACCTGACTTAAATACAGGAATGATTTTTGTCAATTTCATATCATTTGGAAATGATCCGCAGATCAATGATCTGTTAAAAATGTGGTTTAGCGGTTTTACAATTTGCAATTTTACATGCTTAACTGTTTTCATGCTGATCTCATCGTGTCCGTATAAAGTTTTACTTTTGCATCCAGATAAAATGTCAAGTACTTCTTGCTCAGTAACTGGGTGTATATACATTGACTGTGATACGTTACTTTTTACGAAGTCAATGGGCTTTGTTCCCGGGCAGGGTTCTATAAGGTTTGATACATTGGTACCTATATCAACAAAGCATTTGTTGAACTGGTTAGCTATTTCTTTACTTTCTAATACTACTCGAATTTCATCAACACGAAATTCGTTGGAATATTTTGTTTAAGATTTTTTTTACCTTTGTTTTTGAGAATTTTCCAAGTCTCTCTTGTATTAGTTTAACAATCTTCTAGTTTTTCCTGTAATAGTTCTTCTTTTCTAGACGTTAGAGTTTTGTTAACTTGTTTTTGTTCTTTTTGTAGCAACTTTCTGTTAATTCCGACCTATCTTTCAATATGATATACAAAATACGAGGCAGTGTAAACATTTTGATATTTGTTATTGCACCATTAATATCACTGTTTGTGTTGTAGGGTCGTTTATGAAGATTGTCTAAAGTTGATTGTGACTGGTACTCGAAGCGCTAAAAGTGTTCAAACGGTATGATGTTTACACAAATTGGGTAGACGCGATGATAGTTCACATGGTATATTATAGTCTCTATATTTATGTGATTGAACATACGCTCTTGTTTGATTTAGGTACGTGATTTTGCATGACCCGTTTGTAAACGTATCACTTTCGTACACAAAGCATGCACGTAGCTGTGGTGTTGTTCATCGTCAATCATCGACTGGTTATTTGATTAGATACATTTACTGATTATTTCATTAGATGTATTGAGATGTGTTGTTGCAGCACTTTTTGAAGATGGCTTGGTTTATTACACTTGTTGTGATGTAATGTACCGCTTCATTTCTTCGTATGCAATACGTTTCATAAATAGTTTTATGTGGTTTACTGTTGTGTTAATACATCATCAACTTGATTTGTTTGTACTCAAAATATTAATCAAATTTTTACTACTAAAGGTTCAAACACTAACCCGACACGTTTTGCAAACAATCACGAACGTTGCATCAATCTTCATCAATGTGATAGTACCAGGGCACAAAACCATCGAGCTTAATATGGATGATAACATCATACTGTTGAAGAAAGACCTCACCGACCGGATCTTTAAACAGGCGTTCGCATTTCCTCCAAGGCACGGTTTTGCCTCGAGTGTATCTGTCAAAATACGTAACACTGCCGTGGGGAAAGACCACACGACGCCAGAGAAGGTGTTGGGAATAGGAGTGAGTAATACAAAGTAACATTATGTTTCAAGAAACTAAATTATTATGTCATAAGAAACTAAGCGTGTGAGTGGTGTGTGTTCGCGCATGTACGCATGTATGAATATATTTTAAGCAGAACAGATTACAACAAAAGTACAACGAATGTAAATGATCATATACAGTCATGTTATTATACAGTCATATACAGTCAAGTTATTATACAGTCATGTACAGTCATGTTATTCGTGTAATTTTGTGAAATGATCGGATTTACTGAAACTATGAACACAATGCTTAGTTGTGTTTAATGTATCCGCCAGCAGAGAAACCCGTATAGCTGGAGCCGTTCATCGAAGGATCTAATAACGGGTGTGATCTCCGTCGCATATTACAGAGAAGCAGCTTCACATGGACAATTAATAGGCCTAAAAACAAATATCAGCATAACCTTCCCTGTGAATCAACAAGGTACACATTAGTACAATGAGCAAAAACAAATTAAAATTTGAAATAAGTGCACTAGCAATTTCAGAGAAGGCTATGCACGAAATCACAGGAAGAATATTTGTGTAACAGAAATGCACTACGGCACGTATTAACATTAAAATTAAGATAAACATTATGAAAATTATCTTTCACTGTGTGATTCGTTCATCATAAAGTAGTATTTCATCCAGATCGACATCGAAAATGAGTCATTGAAATGTGCACATATTTCATCAACACAACTAAAGAAAATAAGTATGAGTGATTTAAACAATTTTGTTTTATACTCAAAATGGTACTTATCAAGATATGACTGACAACAAGTTAAAGCTATTTTACGTAGTGTGCCGTTGAATGTGATAGATTAAAATACAAATGTCCCTCCTATAATGGAACGACAATAATATTATATGCTTATGATATATATATATATATATATANATATATATATATATGTATGTATGTAAGTTAATTAAAATTATGTGTATCAAGAATAAAATACAGGTATGTAGGGTAATTAAATATACTAAATAGTGTTAATATTATGTAGAAATAAGAATGTAAATATATATAACTAAAATAATGTAAACGAAGTTCATAAATCAATAAATAGGTTAATACATGTTAGTTGATGCTGTTTGCAGTGCAGGTTTTAGTGACGCGTCAAGTGTGGCAGTGGGTAGTTGTGCTTATCACCTCTGCTTTCAGCTTCCACAGCTGACTAGCTTCTGCGAAACGACAAGCACAGTGTGGTGTGCCTTGCATCCCAATACAACAGCCTCTCCTCAAATAAGATTCTCGTCATAACCTCCTCGAGGTAACTAACGGATACTAGTCACCGTGAGGCACAAGCCAAATTAAACGAGGGATCTCGAAACAGCATGGAGCTCCAGAGGTGCAGTGTGAACGACCCACGGATGTGTGGACATGCTCTGCCGCTCTCACTAACCCATGCCAGCTATGGGCAACTAGCAACTCAACTCAACCAGGAACACTTCCGTACTGCCCTGGCATTAGCTGCATCATCTTTTTACGGAGAGGACACTATGTTTTTCCATGATTCATAGGTAAAAAAAAACACGGGAGATGGTAGATACCGGTTCTAAGTCAACCGCTCGATTGGCGTAGAGCATGCCGCCAGAGACCACCTCCGTCAGTGGGAGAGACGTTTGTCTCATGGTCAGTATCCGCCCGCTCCAAACTGGGCAGCGCCCGGTCAATAGGGATCTGACCCGCCATAGTCTGTAGATCTGCCTGGGTGTGCAGACCTATTATCAGACTGCAATACACACACCAACTGCAAAGATTCAACGAAAAATGTGCCTTGGCACGTGAAATGTACGAACAATGGCCCCTGGCATGTCCCCGTTGCTATGATTTGATTAACGATTCAAGAAAAAGTGCTGTCATCGACCGTGAACTGGCCAAGAGGTCAGTTGATATGGCAGCAATCCAAGAAACAAGACATCTCGAGAAAGGCTCCATCAGAGTACAAACTATACTGGTCAAGAAAACCAGCTGGCTCCAAACGTCAACACGGCGTTGGACTTGCTGTGACGAACACCTTATGCAACAAACTAGAGGGACCATATGTAATCTCTGATCGCATTATGACAGCGCGACTCTCTTTGGAGAAAGATCACGCAACGATTATATTTGCCTACGCACCAACGTTGATGGCTCAACCAGAAGTCAAAGATCTCTTCTATGCAGCTTGCATAAGTAGTTGAGTCTGTGCCCAAATCAGACAAGCTAATCCTACTTGGGGACTTCAATGCTCGCATGGGCAATGACAGAGAATCCTGGCCCGTCACTATTGGTGCTTTCGGCATTGGGAAAATAAATGAAAATGGACAGCGTCTCCTAAACCTTGTGCTAAATTCCAACTCTGTGTCGCTAACACCTACACACAATACAAAGACCATCACAAAGTCTCCTGGATGCATTCCATATCCAAGACATGGCATCAACTAGACCTCATTCTTATTAGGCGTGGCCATCTGAACGATGTCACTAAAACTATATCATAACCACAGTGCAGATTGCGTCACAGATCATAGTCTTGTTATTTCCAACATGGAATTGTCGCCTAAATCCACACAGAGGAAAGTAACATACGCAAACCAGTGTTGATATAGCCAAAATTTTTATTCGACAACTGACTGCGGACTATAACACAACCCTGAAACACCGAGTTGGTCAATTTGAAGAAAACGGGAATGTAAATGAGTACTGGCAGCTCCTCAAACAAATGAGTACTGGCAGCTCCTCAAACAAATGAGTACTGACAGCTCCTCAAACAAATGAGTACATGGAAGCTACTCAAACAAATGAGTACTGGCAGCTTCTAAAACAAATGAGTGCTGGCAGCTCCTCAAACAAATGAGTACTGGCAGCTCCTCAAACAAATGACTACTGGCAGCTCATCAAACAAATGAGTACTGACAGCTCCTCAAACAAATGAGTACTGGCAGCTCCTCAAACAAATGAGTACTGGCAGCTCCTCAAACAAACCATTCAACAATCAACCTTGGATACTTCTGGCGTAAGCTCTCACCGCTACCCACACTGGTGTGTAGCCAGTCTTGACACCTTGAAACCGGCGATTGAAGCAAAACATAAGGCGCTTTTGGAATTCAAAAGCAGGCCAAATGTGACAACCAGTGCTCGCTACAGAAAAGCATGTATGCAGGCATAAAGACAGCAATAGGTCCCACAATAAAAAACCAGCGCTTCTCGGATCGCAAGATGGCGTCACACTAACAAAAATAGCTAACCAAATGAATCGATGGATTGAACACTTCTCCGATCTTTACGGCACGGAAAGATCCTACACTGCGCCTGCAATTGACAAAGTGCCATCCAGACTGTCAAATAACAGAGTCTCAGGCAGAGACGCGGTTCCTGCAGACTTGATCGAGGCTTGCAGACAAGTGTGGTTATCACAACGCTACAATCTACTCTTAAAGTGCTGGCGAGAACGCACATTCCCACAGGAAATGAGGGGCTCAAATATAATCACTCTGTACAAAAACAACGGCACAGAGGTGACTGCAATAACTACAGAGGAATATCTCTGCGAAGTATTGTAGGTAAAATATTTATACGTATTATTCTTACACGTCTACAAACGCTGGCCGAACGAGTGTACCCTGATTCAAAGTGTGGTTTCCGCTCAGGTAGAGAAACTGTAGATATGATTTTCTGTGTAAGACAACTACAAGAAAAAGCAAGATCTGTGGATCTCACTAAAGCTTTTGACTACGTGAATCGAGAAGCGCTCTTCACAATTCTCAAGAAAGTCGAATGTCCTCCAATTTTACTTGGCCTTATCAAATAATTCCACGAAAACATGCAAGGCACTGCCCCAGTCGATGAGTTGATATCAGAACCCTTTCCCATTGTAAATGGCGTGAAGCAGTGCTGTTTTCTAGCCCCAACTCTTTTCGAGATATATTCTCTGTTATACGGAGAGAAAGCCAAATGCTAACTTTGCTAACCCTGGTGTGGGCCTGAGAACCAATTTATTTTCTACGTCATGCCTGAAGGCTAAGACCAAAACAACAACGTTACATGTATGCGAGCCCTATGTGCAAATAATCCTGGCTTCTGCTCTCATTCCGAGGAACAGCTGCAGTCTATCATAGACAGTTTTTCCAATACTTGCTCAGCGTTTGGCCTCAAAATCAGTGTCAAAATGCCACCGGAATCAAGTAGCCAAGACATCTCTCAATGATGAAGCACTCGAAATCGTGGAGAACATCTCATACTTTGGCTCCATCATATCCAACAATTTCACGCTTGACAAGGAACTTAACACACGACTAGGTAAAACTGCAACATTAGTTGGAAGACTCTCAAAATGAGTTTGGCCCAACAAGAGCCTGACACTACATACAAAACTGAAAGTGTATCATACATGCGTGCTAAGCATCCTTTTGTATGGTGCAGAGATCTGGACTACCTATCATAAACAGGAACTGAAATTAAACAGTTTCCACCTACGCTGCCTATGTACTATCCTTTGCGTGAAATGGCAAGACAAAATTACCAACCTAGAAATCCTGCAACGCTGCAACTCAAATCCACTAAGCAGCGTTCTAAAACAGAGACGGCTAAGTTGGTTTGGTCACGTACACTGTATGCCCATTGACCGCCATCCTAAACAAATTATGTATGGGGAGTTAACTGCAGGCAAACGACCAGTTGGCCGACCCCAATTGATATATAAAGATATAATCAAAACAGACCTGAAAGATTATGGCATCGATCCTTTGCACTGGCAAACAGTTGCTGAAGAACAACCTACCTGGCGAACCAGTCTTACTGGCGGTTCTGCTATACACATCAAAGCTTACCAGATTCACCAGGCGATCAAGCTCGCGAGACATCGTGCTCCCAATCAGCCAACATGATGCAGCAAACAAAAGCATTGTCTTACGAGACAGAAGCTGGCCACTACTACTACTGCTACGGCCACTGATTCTGATTCTGCTTCTGCTACTACTACTACTACTGCTACTGCTACTGCTACTGCTGCTTCTGCTTCTGCTGCTACTGCTACTGCTACTGCTACTACCACTGATTCTAATTCTGCTTCTGCTACTACTACTACTGCTACTGCTGCTGCTGCTACTGCTACTGCTACTGCTACTGCTACTGCTACTGCTACTGCTACTGCTACTGCTACTGCTACTGCTACTGCTACTGCTACAACTTTGACATGGGTCCGCCGAACAGTTAACATGTCACTGTTGGCAGAGCGCAGGGCTCTTGCAGGTGTGTAAGGGCACACCAGATCGAACAGGTATTATGGCGCGTCGCTGTGCATATCTTTATATGTAAACCCTAACAGCTTAAAGTCGATTCTGCGTGCTACAGGCAGCCAGTGAGGTATACACAACAGAGGCATGGCGCTATCACTCCGTGAGCTGCGTAGGATCAATCTAGCGGCCGAATTGTGCATTCTCTGAAGTCGAGCGATGTTGTTAACAGAAATGCCGCATAGAAGCGAATTGCAATAGTCAAGCCACGATGTAATAATTGCATTGAAGACACGCTCCTTTGTCGTTGTTGGGATATAACGGCTCATTAATATGGCGGAGGTGGAATGCGCACACACTGACGATGCTTGACACTAAACACTTAAAATGATGACATCAAGGTTACGAACATGTCGTGAAGCAGTAATTGTAGCATCACCTACGCGAATTACACTGTCGACAACTAGCGCAGCCGCCGTCTTTGGTGCCACGGGGAGATATTCCGTTGTATTGTCTTTCATGCACATGTCAAGATGTTATCCACTGTTTGACGACATCAAGGCAGTCCTCCATACGTCGCAGAGTAGCAAACAATGCTGTTGCAGTAAGATCAAAGTGACAATACAACTGCAGATCATCCGCGTAATGATGAAAGGGAAGTCCATGCGCCCTGATTATTTCGCCGATGGGTTTGACAGCGAGAATAGCAATGGTCCAAGCACCGAAACATGCGGCACACCCGTTGTCAAACATTTTGTACTCGATGATTCATCACGAAGAAATACTCGCTGGGTAAGGCCCTGCAGATAGGATTGCAACCAGTTGAGCGCCTTGCCAACAATGCCATAACGCAAACGCAGCCGCTGAATCATTATCTTGTGGTGATAGTATCAAAGGCCGCGCTAAAGTCAGAGAACAAGTGCCGTTCCATGTATATTGTCCATTGCGGCTTTCAATGTATTTGTTACATATAACAAAGCGGTTTCTGTTGAAAGGTGTTTTTCTGTAAACTAATTGGAAACAGTCCTCCATTCGCTGATCGGAAATATGAGAGATGATCTTTTGCGCGTCAACTTTCTCGATGACCTTGGACAGCTGGCTTAGGTTACTAACTGGACGGTAGTTGTTGAGTATGTCCTTGTCGAGTTATTGCTTCTTTAGCAATGGCCTGACAATTGCCTGCTTAAGCACCACAGGCATAACTGCATTCTCCAGTGAGGCGTTTGTAATATAGGTGATGATAGGCACGACACTTTCCAGGTTGTCATTTTGTTGCTTAATAGGAAGAGGCCTAAGAGTGCACGTCTTCTCCGTAGTGCCACGAATAGTTGTGATTTCGGCCATAGTAGCAGGCAATTGTCAGGTCACTTGAATGGAGTCAGTAAGACAAGGTACCTCGTCCGCTGCTGGATCTACGGCAGTGTGGCAGTGCAAGTTAGTCAGTCGTTTATCGATATTGTCTTGGAAGAAACGTGAGAATGGATCACAGCTTTTCTTCGTTGAGCAGAATTCAGGAAGCTGCATTTGGTGGACATCAAGTGATCTCAGAATACGAAATATGTTTTTGTTATTAGTGTTCTGTAATTGTTCGCAATAGTATTCGATTTTCTTAGCAGATATTAATGTAGTGCAGTAGTCGCGGGCGGTGACGTATAATTGGCGGTATATTCCAAGTTTCGTTCTTGTCCACATATTCTCCCATTTGCGCTTCTTCTCTCTTGCATCATCGATCGCAGAGTTGTAGCGCCAAGGAGCGTGTTTGTCTAAACAGTCCGAGAGACAGGTGTTATAGGACGTTACTAATTCCAACGCTTGTTGACCGTCAGCCTGAGCACAGGCCAGCACAGGCAGATTTAATGTCATCACTAAACGCTGCAGTATCCATACTGCGGAAGTTGCGTTTGGCAACCACTGATGTTTCGACCAACGGTTTCAACACACTCAATGTCAATTCTATGCGGTACTGGTCCGATATCGAGTCTGGATAAACGACAACAGAACAGAAGATACCAAGTTATATATGTCGTGACTGATCAACAAGTCCAATGTGTGTCCGGTTTTATGGGTCGGTGAATGGACGTGTTGCAACAGATTGAATGATTAATCAATAAAACTATCTATATGTATGCATGTATATATACATATA
>SDWI01001084.1:71721-95078 GCA_009193005.1 Lamellibrachia luymesi | reverse complement strand
CAACTAGGGTGAAGTTACTGAGTGGCCTTATGCACCAACTAGGGTGAAGTTACTGAGTGGCCTTATGCATCAACTAGGATGAAGTTACTGCGCAGCTTTATGCACCAACTAGTATGAAGTTACTGCGCGGCCTTTTGCACCAACTAGGGTGAAGTTACTGCGCGGCCTTTTGCACCAACTAGGGTGAAGTTACTGCGCGGCCTTTTGCACCAACTAGGGTGAAGTTACTGAGTGGCCTTATGCACCAACTAGGGTGAAGTTACTGCGTGGCCTTTTGCACCAGGTTGCGAAGAGGATAGGTATGTTAAACCATTTGCATGTGCGCAGACAATGAAATCTACTCACACACAAGCATACATCAAACATAATCACCAAACGTTATGGAAAACATCAAAAACATACTGTTAACTATAATTTTACATTTGTGACAAATGGCGCAGGTATATTGTACATCAATCGTGATGTAATAACATGTTCAATTAAAGGGTGGTACCAAGTAGCTGTCGTTGGAGCAGCTTCCAGGGAAACACGGGTGGCTCAACTAACACTGCCTTCCCCTAAATTAGAAACCTCATTAGCAGGGTCTCATTACAGTTGCAATACGCACCATTGTAATAGTCGATATCCGAAATGTCATGTCTTTTTGTTCGCTAGACGGCGTCCGTGTATAAACGCAATGCATCGCGGTTCGATTGTAGGCGGAAGTACAACTTGTATCAATTTCATCAAAGAATACAGCATACCAACAACAATGCTTGTTTATAATAAAATGGAATCACAACGCTAGCATCGGAGCGCAACAATCGGTTGATCTGACGTTTTAATAACTTCGAACGCCATTGAGCATGCGTTGACATAGATACGCGATTGTTTCGGCGCACGACAAAATATTCGCACGAATTACGTATTGTATTCCGTAGAAAATTTCACGCGATGTCACCTGATTGTTAGCTTTATATTCTGCACCGGAGGCGCCAGAGTTACTCCGGGTATCCTCTCTTATAACATACACCAGCTATTCATATCCGGTGAAAACACCGCACTGTCGCTGTCTTATTGTAGTGGCACAAGTGTTCTACAGGTATCCATACGTATTACACAACTCCTAACTGTGGTACAGGGAACGTGGGATTAGTGGCAATCTCAATAGTTCATTAGAACAGCTGCAGTGTTGCATTAAGGGCAGCCCTAGTCTCGCTTATGTCACTCTCGCTCGTTGTTCTTAGGCAGATTACCGGGTGATTCCCATCGTTAATAGTGAGTTGCACCATTTTGTTTACCATTGGCGAATATTAGATCAGTCAATGCGCATAAAAATAAAAAAGAAACACTGATTTGATATCGTTTGTCTCTTGTTGCTGAGCTTTCATGGTGGGTATCCGATAGATGTTACCATGATTTTGCACCAGCTTTGGGGAAGTTCAGAGTTTTATATTTTACGTACGTGATGTGGGACTGTCTTACTTCAGAGGGCCGTTCTGTCCCAGGTTACCCTACTCTCGTCAACGAGCGATCCCGCAATGCATTGTGATTATACACGGACGACGTCCAGCGATAAAACATGTGAAAATCCAGGTAACGACTACAAACTCCCGACAGGGGCGCCACTCAGCACATCACCACTGCCACAACTTGATTATCAATTCAAAATGGACAGAGTGATATGTTGGCTGGGCAACACGATTGTTATTTGTAACGTGTTACGTCATTGCAACTGTGAACTTGAATAAACGGTTTTCAAACAAAAACGTACGTTATTTTGGTCCTGTGCAACCTGCACATCAAATGCAAATTGTGGCAGCAAACTCCCCGACGGTGGCGCCACTCAGCATATCACCACTGCCACAACTTGATTATAAATTCAAATTGTTGTTTCCGACTTCTTGTGTGAGTTACGTCAGTGCAACTGTTGTGCTCATGTCGATACGTAACTTAGTTTCAAACCAAAACGAACGTTATTTTGTTCGTATACACGTTTCCAATGCAAACACCATGCATTATTGTCTTGGCAAAAGTTAGGAGTTTACAATATGAACCAAAGATGTGCAGAATCTGCACATCTAATGTAAGTTTTGTGGTGAAATAGTGAGTTACATTACATTCACTGTGTGGCGCCGCTGGTGGGGAGTTTGTTGTGACAGTGGCGAAGTGGTGTGTGACTTGCAATACATTCACTATGTGGCGCCACTGGTGGGGAGTTTGTTGTGACAGTGGCGAAGTGGTGTGTGACTTGCAATACATTCACTATGTGGTGCCTCTGGTTAGGAGTTTGTTGTGGCAGTGGCGAAGTGGTGTGTGACTTGCAATACATTCACTATGTGGCGCCACTGGTGGAGTGTTTGTAATTACTATTGACTTTAGACAAACCTTGTTGACTTTAGTCAAACATTAAGAGTGGTGACATGACAATGCGACAGTTGAAAGCATTGGAACATTTCCATTGTAATGCTTCTTTCCCCGTGATATGATCTCGCTGCATCTTACTCCCGCGAAACAAACCGAATCACCTCTGCATTGTGGAAAACATTCTGCAGTTACAAATTGCGTAATACCTTTACTGAGAGCTGAGCGGAAGGGATGAAGATTCACACCTCCAAGTGACTTCAATGTTGAAAGGGACTACGAAGTAAACGTCAATATTGTGCGTTCGTGCGTGCGTGCGTGCGTGCGTTCGTTCGTGCGTGCGTGCGTGCGTGCGTGCGTGCGTGCGTGCTTGTGTAAATGCATAGTTTTGTTAACTGTTTATCAAGTATTTAATTACGTGCTGTTGAGTCTCACTTTACGGACACCTCGATACTACGATATCAGTTTTTTACGTTGATTTTATTCTTTGTATTACTGTATATTTTATTATTTGTATACTGTATATTTTATTATTTGTATACTGTATATTTTATTCTTTGTATACTGTATATTTCTACAATACGATTACGACGTAAATACATAAACAAACGAGACTCCTTTGAACTTGGGCTCCTGATTGACATGAAAGACGTGTCTTGTTGACCACACGGACTTAAAGACCTTAGACAGACATCAACAGTGATAATATGAAAACGCCACAGTTGAATAAAATGGAATGTTTGCCTCGTAATGCTTCTATTTGATGGGGCAGGGTCTCTGCCCCCCCCCCTCCCACTGATATAAACAGTGATTTGCCTAGGCGTTTTGGGTCGGCGCGGCGCCATGCCAACCAATCGTAACGCCTGCCTGCCCGGCGCCTTGCCCTGCCTAAGCGTCGCCATGCAGCCCCCATCCGCCGACGTTGACCATTTTAAAATGCGCCCTATATGCGCGTTTGAAAACTGGAAGCTAGCTATGCCGCGTGGTTATCACGTGGTGTACCCTGTGACCAGCATAAAACGGAAAATCACAACAGATGAATCCGACAACGGGCGCATTCACTGAACTACGCAACGGTGCGTCTTCCGGATACATACAGTATATATTATGTGTGAAACCAAGGAGTATTTAATTAACAGTGATTCTCACGAAATTATGCAAAATTGGAGGAAACAAATGTGTTGCCAGTGTTTCTTGGTAGGGTTTATTTTGAGAGTTGATAATACGTGTTTCACCTAAGTTTATGTATAGGCGACATAGGCTATGCCTAGAAGAAAGACGAAAAAGCCCGTGTCGCTAGTAGTATCCCTACAAAACTATGCCATGAAATAAGTTACGTTATGCTAAATATTGGTTGGAATAAGTTACATAAGTTGTCTTCCTGCAGCAGCCAGAACCTGGCTGCACAAGAAGGGCAGGCGGTTCGACCATTGAGTCTGACCATGGGGTCTAAATAAAATGTGTTGTTGTATTGGAAAGTAACGTTTTTTTTTATTTGTTCAATTACACAATTTTCATGTATGTCATGTGATAGGTTGCCCCCAATTCTGCTCGCTTGCCCTGGTAATATTTTCACGCGCGCGAATTTGCCCTTTTTTGTGCACCATGCCCTTTTGAAAACCTAGGCAAATTGCTGATAAAACACACCACATCTCCTGTTAATGCTGTGTAGCGTTCGCTCTCGTTCACCTTAGTAGTGATGTTAAATGTTTGATAGACATATACGTCATTTTACAGGAAACGAAGAACAACTGTCTTCCGTCCGGCACACACGTCGAATAATGTTTCTATTCTGGTGAATTATGCTCTTCTCACATAGTGATTATTATATGATGAATTCCACGGCGTAAGAGACGGATCTTTCGGATCTTTTTTTGTCGATCGGAGCGTGCCTCCGCGCCTTAATCGGTGTAACAGTATATATGTTCCGTGTGTCTTTGGCCCGTTGGACCATGTGTCCGTGCATTTATCTGTGTAAGTGTGGGAGATTCGGGTGTTTATGTCCGGTCGGTGCATGTGTCCGCGCCTTGTAGCAGACATAATGTTCGCGTGGCACCGGCCGGAGCATACGTTTCTGTTCTTATCGCATAGCGTACATAAGTGTTGCGTGGCTATGGACGGTCGGGGCATGCATCTGTGCCTTCAACGGCGTAACTGGAATGACCCGTGTGATTGCCCAGTCGGAGAACACGTTTGTGCCTCTATCGGATAACAATGGAAAGTTTCACATGGTTTTGATCGGTCGGATCATGCATCAGTGACTTCAACTCCGTAAGTGGCGGAAATTTCGCCTGTCTTTCTTTTCCCGGTCGGAGCACACGTCCGTGCCGTCATTGGCATACCTTCATATGCGTAACATACGGCAGTTTCGGATGTCGTTGGACGATCGTAACATGTGTACGTGCCTTCATCGGCGTAACAGACGGCAGTTTCGGATGTCGTTGGACGATCTTAGCATTTGTACCTGCTTCATCGGCGTAACAGACGGTAGTTTCGGATGTCGGACGTTCGTAGGATGTGTACGTGCCTTAATCGGCGTAACTAACGGCAGTTTCGGATGTCGTTGGCAGATCGTAGAATGTGTACGTGCCTTAATCGGCGTAACAGACGGCACTTTCGGATGTCGATGGACGATCGTAGCGTGAGTACGTGCCGGAAAGTGGCCCACTAACGCACCAATTCAACAGAGTGTGTCAAGAACAGAGTGTGTGATGCGCGGTGCCAGAGTATTTGTACCTCCACCAGGTCAAGCTACAATGTTGCAGCTTCTTCACAGTGTACACAGCGGTGTGGTGAAGCATTGGCACGCCCTTACATCTGGTGGCCCGGTATTGACTAATGATAATGAACTCATAGCCCAACAGTGCGAAGCGCAGAATGAAGAAAATGCGCGAAATCCGACTAGAGCACCACTTCGACCTTGGTTATTTTCACAGAAGCCTTGGTCACGGGTTCATTTGGACTATGCGAGTCCAATTGAGAACAACAGCAGCCGATGATTACTCAACATGGATCGAAGCAAAAGTCGTGCATTTATGAACAACTCAGGTGATTATTGAACAATTGCGTGGATTGTTCACGACGCGTGGTTTCCAGAGACTATTGTTACGGATAATGGCACTTGCTTCACCAGTGCCGAATTCCAGCATTTTGTCGAGAGAAACAACATCCAACACATCACGTCACCAGCCTATCATCCGTCTTCTAACGGTCTCGCGGAATGGGTGGTGCAACTGGTGAAGAGGGGATTGGTGAAATTGAAGGATGGAACAATGGAGACTGTCTCGCTACCTGATGACCTACAGAGTGGCTCCTCACAGATCTACGGGAAGCTCGCCGAGTGTACTGTCTATGGGCCGCAAACTGCGAACGCTGTTGGACGGGGTACATCCTAGCATCAGCAGTAACATTTACCAACATCAAGAAAACATGACTGAGTGCTAAAATAAGAAGTCAAAGGAGCGATGCTTCAACCCAGACGATATGATCTACGTCAAGAACCATACACAGAGTGCACCTAAGTGGATTCCAGCTTTTCTGCAAGAACAGAACAACGTCATTATACCAGGGACAGCTGATGGACAAGTTTGATTTTTGCGTGAAATTATTCTAAAACGAGACGAGCGAAACAATTTAATTGAGGAAGCTTATATAAATAGCTTACCTTCTGAAGTGGCCGTACATGTCAAAATGCAGAGCAGCATTGCTCGGAAATAGAAGCAGAAGTCCGGGGGTTGCAGTGTTGGTGGACGCCTCGGCGTGGTCGAACGGCGCAAAGGCAATGTCGCTCTTCAGCTGTGATGTTCGCTGTCGCGCAGACTAGCAAGATCACTCCTGACACAGTCGGATGATTATTTGCCAAAGCAAAATGTCAGTTGACTAATACTTTGGCTCTACGGGCGATATTATATATCACATAGTTTCGACGAAATATCGATCAAACGCAACTCGGCAGTCTGTGATAGCCTCCTGATGACAGCTGTTGCTGGCCGCTTGACCAATGATAATTTTTTTTACTGTCACGTCATCGCGATCATCCGATGACCTGACGGCAGGTATGCGTTTAAGTGCTCGATTACTTGTGTACTTAAGTACAGCAAGTACTATACTTGTACTTGCCATTTTGCTGAGCGCAATACTTGTACTTGTACTTGACCATCAAAGTACTTGCACTTGGCAAGTAATTTCCCAAGTACTTTTTATGTTTTCGTTAAATATTTGGCTCTATCTCAAGAATTGGGAAAAATGACCGTGTGTTTACTGTTATATTTTTTGTTTCTCACAAAGCGTCACGACATGAAACATAAGTGGTGCAAAAATAACAGCACTGCAAATGACCGTATGTTTATTGTTATTTTGCACGCAGCATAATGACATGATACATAAATGAGGGTGCAATAACAAGTGGTAATAATACATAGTTACTACACTGTAATGATATTAATTAACCACACTGTTCACGTTATGTCTGTCAATGAATAGTTAAGGGCAGTGTTTGATGTTGATTGGTTTATATGCATAAATTATGGCAAATATGTATTTTATTAATGGAAAAAATATATACATCAGACCAGGGGCGGAAGTACTTGGTACTCGTGCACTCGAGTGCACTTTTTATAACTTATGGGTCATGTACTCGTACTCGTACTCATTGTACTCATATTTTACGAGTACATTATAAGTACATCTGAGTACTTTCTCAAAGTATGCTGTGAAAATTAATGTTTATTTGTAGTTAACAAAATAAAACTTTACTGAAGTATGTGAATGTACAACTATTTTTTTATACTTTGTTATTTCTGATTGATTACCACCCTTACCATTCCTCCACATAGTACACCCCTATTCTCCAATAACCATGATTATGATACCCAAAAAAGGCAACAGGCAGCATCTTTTCCCAGTCAGAAACACCCTGTTAAGCAAACAGTTATAGGCTAATAGTTCAGGCCATAATCAGTTTGTTTAATTAAGCCACTAGGATGTCCATGAAGGGCCGTTCATAAGTTGACCCACCAGTTAGCCATTAAATGCTTTTGATGCAGTTTGGAGACCATGCCACTTGGCTCTGGCTGTGACAGTGCTAACTGCTAAGAACTGCCAGCTGATGCTTCCTCTGTAGAAGTAAGGTGACTCAAGCCAGTCTGCCATGTCATGCACCAGTATAATCTGGTGCCAACTGTATGGCTAAAAAGGGGATTTTGAGCCTGTTGTATTGGCATGTTCTAACCCTCTAAACAACCAGTAGTCTAAGATCAGAAAATATAAATTGCAAACTTCTAATATAAACATATTGCAAATTGCAACACTGCCTTTGTGTACCAAAAGAAGACAAACTGAACTTATGCATAAGCACGTAAATTGGCATAATGTGGTCTTTATTACAAACAAGGACAAACAAAACTTTTCAAATTGCCACACATCCCCTTTGTTGCAATTTGGACAAATGTTTTCAACTCTACCCCTTCATTTGATGTACGTGTTTATGGGGCGGTATGTTTAGTCACTGGTAGACTAACTACACATATATTTTGCCATGTATATATGTTTGTATAATGGAGGGGTTTGTAAAAGGTAACCATATTTTTGGGGTTCCCATTTTTGTGCTGGGATAGGCATTCGTCTGTCTTCAAGTATAAATAACATATAATATAATATAACATATAATATATATAATATTTATTGCGGTAAACTATAATTATGTTGTAGGGGTCTACGGAGAACTTCCCTACTTAACAAAGTATGTTACGACTATCGGATATATTTTCTTTAAAAAAAAGCAAACAAAATATGTGACAGTGATTAATTTAAGTTGATCCTTATTTAGTTAATTGATTAGACCACACCCACTGTCTAGATCTGGAGGACTCCTAACTGATCCTTGATTGCAATTGCTAACAATTAGTCATGTGCTTCATAACAATGAACTCAACGGGGGATCAGTGAAGTTCATGCAACATGTCTCCTTTCATACAAAATGCCAGCATTGTGTCCCTTGACTTACATAATGAAACTTTTTAAAGTACTTTGTACTTGTATTTGATTTTTTCACAAAGTACTTGTACTTGCCTCTATTTCTTAGACGAGTAATTGGACTTGACAAAATTGAAAGTACTTGTACTTAAGTATATTGCCCATGTACTTGACCCATACCTGCCTGACGGGGACGTCGAAGTTTCTTTGAGTAAAATTTCAGATAAGTTTAAAATCACGGTAATTGATAATCAAGAAATTGTTTTGAATATATTACATTTTTGTCCAGATGCATAACAGTAAGTACTAATGATGCTTAAACATGACATTATCATAACATTACAGACAAAACGGTTTACCTAGCAATTCAAATAAACCACGTTGACATTATTTACAGATCGTCATTCTATTGTTTGGAATGTTCTTCCAGAATTCGTCAACAATTCAAAAGTGACTTCGGATGCTAAATCCACTCAAAATCAGTTCATTTCAAACAAGATGTGCCAATAATATTAGCCACCAAAATACAATTTAAAATATCATATCAACTATCCCCGAATTGAATTAAGTAGTTGTGTAATATTGTGTAAAACCCTTCCGTGATCAACCATCGATAACACTCCGCCTCATGGTCCGTTGTCATCCGTCCTCGACCGCGATTGTACCTTTGTCGCCATATGTCCAGTCCGGAAGCACCACAAGCAATGATAAGCCTTTACAACTATTTTTCCTTTGGAAATTTTAGTTTAAAATTGTGTTTTTATGTGAACTGTGTATGATGCATGAAATAATTTTGTGTTTTGCCAATTTTACCTCTGACAAAGCAATGTGTTCCCAAAGGAAAATGTCTTAATTTTTTATCCATGTCTTATTGTATCATTCGTATCAATATTATATTTTCGACAAGACTATAAGTATATCATATATACATATAATATTGCATATATATGGTACGCTTAGCAATGTACAACTTTAAATGAAAATATAACACAATTAGTACAGTGGTCATTGTTGTTATTGTGTAAGAACTATTATTGATGCATACGTATGCGGTTTCTAATTTTAGCACAAAGGAAAATATATATGTTTAATCTGTTCAACGTTGTAACCTTCAACTGGACTCAGGCGTTGTCTCTTGAGAACATGTGATAGTTATATCCGGAAACGTTGCATATGTCCAGAATAATTCCATGCAAACGGCTTTAGGGAAACGGCAATACCCGTTTTCACAACGGGGTATTCAGGTCCACGTGCGTTTGATTTAACCCTGTGCTAAATGTGCTTTCTGGCGAGGGAATTGTAAATTATCAGAATTCTAAACAAATCGGATATAAATCACACTTGAAAGTTATAGGGCCTATGTGAGAAAACCAGTTAAAGGCATGTAGTATTTATTTACTTTTTGTGTGACAATTGTGTCAATATAACTGATTTTTTTATTAGTTCGAATTCTGCGCATATACTAATAAAATGTTAATCTCATTTGATGAGTTAACTTTAGTCATTACTTAGTTACCGATATTCCGGGGAAACATCCGGGTCTGGTGAACGCGGGCACAGTCTTGTTGGTAGGTGGTGCAGAGAGCAGTGAAGACGACAGTGGTGCCACATCGCGGAGTTAATTGAGGCTTGGTGTTGGCAGATTCCTTGCCATATCGTATGGCGCTACTATGGGGAACACACCTAGAGAGGTCGGTATAGTGAAAGGTCCATATTAGGAAAATACCTCTTCCGCAGGGCCGTACCAAGTGAGTTCAGGGGATTTGCGCGAACCTCATTTTTTCGGCGAAACCTCCTTTTCGGAAATATATTCACCCAGCCAATGTGTTCATCTGTAATGTACACTGCACCGGATAAAGTCGCCATCGACTGTTCCAACGAACAATTAGCTGCAGCACAAATATTAGTTCGCTATGTCCTTCCCTGTGCCACCCCGTTCTGTCGATGTCGCATTTGCAGACGGTGTTTTTCTTTTCCCTGGTGGCATTCGGACGCGACTCACTGTCAAACTGGTCTTTTCTTAGTTCTTCTTTACACAGACTTCCCGAAAGGTCTATTTGGTGATCAGCGTTATATCAACGGCCATCAAACAACTTGCGGTGCTCGGCGACGGTAAACTTCGAAGTCGCACAGCCGCTGGTACCGGAAGTAGACGGCAACGGCGCCACTGTACCCCCGCTGGTACCGGAAGTTGACGGCAACGGCGCACTCACATCACCGCTAATACCGGATGTTGACGGAAACGGCGTAGTCACATCGCCGCTAATGCCGGAAGTTGGCGGTAGTGGCGCAATCGCAAAGTCGCCGATGACGGCAGTCGACGGCAACGGCGCAGTCACACCACCGCTGGTACCGGAAGTAGACGGCAACGACGCAGTCACACCACTGGTACCGGTAATTGATGGTAACAGCGCAGTCGCGCCAGTGCTGGCGACGGAAGTGAGCGGTACTGGAGCTATGACTGCAATGCATGTGCCACGCGTGAGTGCATCTATTTGTTTGATTTTTTTTTTCTCGATAATGTGTTGCGATGATCCGTCAACACATTTAGGAGGCATATTCGACCGTAGCTCAATTAAACATGGAGCAATTCCAGGGACCAGAATTACACATTACTGTAGAGTGACTCACATAGGGACTAATGTTTCACGTCACATTTTGCGTTACCCTCGAAACAAATAATATTCACGATATAGACGTGTTTCTAGGCGTAGACAATAGCTGTAACATTTGGCCCGTGCATAGCTGACCCGTTTTGCCCAAGCAGGTAAATTCATCGATGCGAACCATTACTGGATGTCGACAAATGTCGACCGTGACTAGCAACATGTGATTATACATGTGATTATACATTACATAGAACATTTGTGGCGACTGTATTATATGTGAAGAAATATATGCAAAAATAATCGTTACTTCAACTCGATGAGTGAGAATATACGATTATTCAGTAAGCTATGCCTACTATGTCTAAGCTATGCCTACTATGTCTAAGCTATGCCTACTATGTCTAAGCTATGCCTGCTATGTCTAAGTTATGCCTGCTATGTCTAAGTTATGCCTACTATGTCTAAGCTATGCCTACTATGTCTAAGCTATGCCTGCTATGTCATGACATCTTCTAATAATAAAAACCGTATTGTGTTTGCAGACGGAGAACTTGCAGTGTTCATATATTTGTGACTTGTCCAGGTTGTTTATGCCGTAAGGCGAGTTAATTGCTTGAGCGCTGCGCCGTGCTATGGTGCGACTTATTGGACGAGATAATTACAGGTCGTCCGCCCTTCACGGCTAAATTTAATGACGCGTTCGTACTTTATGTTAGTAATCTTTCAAAATTATTTCACGGTTGACTACGTTTGACAACATGTTAGTTCAGAAAGGCTGAATGCTTCCCAGCGAACATATATGTAGCACGTATGCTCGATTTTAATCTTTTGTGAAGAAATCCATGCAGAAATAATCGTTACTTCAACTCAACACTCAATATGCGTTTATTCAGAATGCCTACTATGTCATGACATCTTCTAATAATAAAGACCGTATTGCGTGGGCAGACGATGGGCTGGCAGTGTTCATATATGTGACTTGTGCAGGTTGTTTACGTCGTAAGGCGAGTACTGTATTAATTACCCCATGTTTAGCCGTGCTATGGTGCGACATACTTGGCGAGATAATTACAGGTTGTCCGCGTTTCACGGCTAAAGTTAACGACACGTTCGAACTTTATGTTAGAAGTCTTTCAAGATTTTCACGGATGACTGCGTTTGACAAGGTGTTAGTTCCGTTGAATCAGTCATCCATCTAGACCGGTGTTCCATAAGGGTGGTGGAAACGCATTTGCCAAAACACGCACGTAAGCACACACACACACACACACACACACACACACACACACACACACACACACACACACACACACACACACACACACACACACACACACACACACATATACATACATGCACACATACATACATACATACATATATGCACATGTACGTATGCACGCAAGCAAACACGTAAGCACACACGCACATTCACACATACATTGTTGTGTGTGTTGGGTATTATGTCATGAGTATCTGTATTGTCTCTTCTGTTTTTTATAGAGAACATATCGTTTTAATGGTATGCAAGGCTAATGCAAACCTTACAAACTCATATCCATGCATAACCATCCCAAAAATCACTTAGAGCCTTTTCTAACTGTTGAACTTCACATGAGTCTCAGTACAGAAAGTTCACATACGATCACTGAACATATCAACACGTGAGCCAATCTAGTAAGTGCTCCTATAGCGTCTACTTCAGACGGTGCCTTTGGTTCTGTTAGTCGGGACGGACTTACTTCAGCCAGACACTGTCTCCAAGCGCTCTTGGTTATTATAGACCACGAATGTAGACATTCCTGATGGAGCGATGATTTACTATTCAAGCGCGTTCTAGGTCCACATCCATAATTCATAGTATCGTACGCCTGAAGTCGCAGTACGCCAATATTCATAAACAACTGAAGGTAATCGTGCCAATCAGCAAAAGAATGGCGCAGGTGCAAACAGGTGATCATGCGAGCTAGAAGTAGCACAATGTGTCAGAACTCTGCAATATGCTAGCTTTGCCACGAATTACCTGTATGTTAACATTGCAACAGTAACGAGCAAATTGATACGCATCAGAGAATATATACAGAGCACCAATGATTGTAAAACAAAAAACAACACAAATTAAATCATACTAATTGTAATAGTGTATTCGGAAAACAGAGAGGAAAACAACCAAGGTCATGTGAGATAAAACGTTATTATCAAAGAACAAGTACAATGTCAATAACTGACCGATTACCACATAAACATATCAAGTTGGCGAATGTATACTAAGTTTGGTCGCAGTTCCTTCACGAATGTCAGCTATGAACTTGAGTTCTCTTCGGCTGGCCACCAAACTATTTCCCCGAAGGTGAAGTCGAATCATTGCATTTTTTTGTTTATGTGTGTATGAATATACAGTAATTATATTATGCCTATACGTCTAGAGTATGTCTATTTTGTTTCGGCAAAGTAGATATCGCCTAATCGGTATATATTCATACAATTATACCTGAAATATGCGCCGTTCTTTGTCAATTTGTTAACACTAGTATTGCCATGAACAGATCAGTTCGTGGCATGATACAGTAAAAGGATACACCCAAACATTTCATTATTTTGAGCATCATCCGTGTGAAAGTAAAATAAAAAAATTCAAAATATACATTACATGCAGGGCACATGTACGATGTGTCAAATGTGGTAAAATAGTGATGTCAGTTATGTCAATCAATAATAATTACTGCCTAATTGCAGTATCGATTATGTCAATATTTCTATAACAAGCCACTCTCGTGATTAGAAGATTGCAATCAAGTGCGTGGTGATTGATAATAATGGTGGCGTACTTTTGTATATATCCTAAATTTCGATATACATCTGTACCTTAAATACTACTTCGCGACGTCACGATCAAGTGGAATTATATATCCGACTACCAGAGACGTTGTCAGTGAGGCACGACCACGGCAGACGGAGGAGGCATCGTTGAGCGACGGGTACAAGACGTTAACACAGCGGCGGAGACGGAGACGGTGGAGGCTATCGACATATTGGGGATCACCAACCTCAGCAAATAGCGATTTCACTGCATTCAATCGTAAGAATACTCTTACTTTGTCTGATTGTATACGGTTGTACTGGTGATTGTACACGGTTGTACTGGTGATTGTACACGGTTGTATTCGTGATTGTACACGGTTGTACTGGTGATTGTATACGGTTGTACTGGTGATTGTACACGGTTGTACTGGTGATTGTACACGGTTGTATTCGTGATTGTACACGGTTGTACTTGTGATTGTATACGGTTGTACTGGTGATTGTACACGGTTGTACTGGTGATTGTACACGGTTGTATTGGTGAATGTACACGGTTGTACTGGTGATTGTATACGGTTGTACTGGTGATTGTACACGGTTGTACTGGTGATTGTACACGGTTGTATTGGTGATTGTACAAGGTTTTACTGGTGATTGTACACGGTTGTACTGGTGATTGTACACGGTTGTACTGATGATTGTACACGGTTGTACTGGTGATTGGACACGGTTATACTGGTGATTGTACACGGTTGTACTGGTGAGTGTACACGGTTGTACTTGTGATTGTATACGGTTGTACTGGTGATTATGTTGTTGTTTTGTTGTGTGTCATATCAGAGACATGTTGCAGACGTGTTGTCAGTAACTTTCCCAGAAACCCTTTTTATTATCTGTAGTGTTCTGTGGCAATGTTTAGCATATTACGTTTATGTAGTGTTTAACAATATGGGTCTACTACAACGTTAATAAATAATTACCTGGAATAATAAAATTGAGGTAAATACACTCGTTTATGCGATTGTTGTAGGTTTACTGATATTATCGTGTGTGCATACATACATACATAATTACATACATACATACATACATACATACATACACACATGTAGACACACATACACACACATACACACATACACACACACACACACACACACACACACACACACACACACACACACACACACACACACACACACACACACACACACACACACACACCACATACACACCTACATGCATACATACATACATACATACATACATACATACATACATATATACATAGTATACCAAGACTAAGTATCACACGATGTCTTGCCATAAAAAAAATAGTGTTTTTTAGACAGTACTCGTTTTCAGATATATTGAAAAAATACCAAATCGTAGCGCCGGTTTTTTTTCTTGCAAAACAATGTTTCGAACATATTACGATATGTAGACATCTTGTGAATATAGTTCAATGTCTTATATTATTCGTACTACGGCATATTCTCTCCCAACCAGCACGGCTGTTAGCATTTTGATCGGGATTGCTCGCGCGAGGAAAGTGAGGTTATTAGCAGACTGCCGGTCTCTGCGGGACGGTGCTAATGTCAATGAAGCCAAATGATTGACTTTCTGCTTTAGAGAAAAAGGTTACACATTCCTTCACTAGATGAAAAGTAAACCAAAGAGCATGATAGGCAAAGCAAACACTGAATATATAGATTAACTTATTAGTTACAATGAATTTAATAACATAAATGCCGAAAGGAATAATAGTAATAACATTTCGCCTAGGTCCGCGGAGATCCGAGCTCAAAAGCGCACCAAACCAGAATCGTTAAATGCACAGCTCAGATCATGATCAGATGATGATCAGATCATGGGTACACACAACACTTGGTATAAATAAGCATGATAAATAAATAAAACAATTATATAATTGTGCTAAATATTTTTGTCCGTGATAAGTTTAAGTTAAAGCACCAGTATTGGGCAAGGGGAATTAAATTAGGAAACGTGGCCTAAAATGTCCGCGTAACTGATGCATGGCATACGTCGTTTTTGTTTCTATATATCTATTTGCACGTAACGCTTACATTCAGCGATCCTCGGAAAATAGGTTTTCTGTGTTGCATGTTGTGTTTTGAACGAAAGTTATGGCGTGCATTTTATCTCAGCAACGGCTTGTCTCGAAATAAGGAGAGGACATGTTCAATTATAAAAACTTCATTCCAATAATTGAATATAACGCACTGGTGTTTTATTTATTCATATTAGTACTTGAGCTGTGTGTCTGTGCTATTCCCGACAACATATTTACATGTATGTACGAACACCATAGCTCGTGTCCAGTTTATGACGTACAGACGAACGACGTCGATCGAAATACAGGGTCAAGTACTTTACTGGATGCACAAGATCAAAACGCCAGCGTTCTTGCTGTGTATTTATTTTTTATTGGATACATTTAAAACAAAATATGTATGTTACTTATAAGTGAAAGCTACAACTTTTAATGTTTAGAGTATATGCAACAAGTCGTGTGCTCGTGATCTGAGCCGTGCATATAAGCATGATAGCTTACACAGCAGCCATGCAAAAGTTGCCCAGGTTAAGTTTAGTTTTAGGACCAACAAGTTGGTGCTTATTTACAATCGCCTCTCTATCTTACATTATTGAAAATAGTCTTATTTAGATGTATCGTAGTAGCTTTGCTGCAATAAATTCATTGCCGCTGTTTATAAGGAGGTGACTAGCTACATTTATAAATCTGCATGGGAAACGCTGCATAGCTGTTTTGATTGTAAAAGTACGTAAGTATATAGCGCGGTATCTAGTTCCTAGAACTATTCAAAGCGCTTTACCCCTGTCAGACCTGATAATTTTAGCGCCATTTCGACTTCTCTGGGAAGCATTCAGCCACGCTACAATTACTGTGCGCATACTATTCGTTCAGATACCCACCTCTGTCTGTAGCCAGGTACTCATTTATACAACCGAGTGAACTGTAGCAACGTGGGTTGAACGAAATTGCCAAGGCTTCGAAACGGCAGCAAGAAGATTCGAACCCGGGTTCTCTCGATTGAGGGCCCAACGTTCTAATCGCTACACTACAGCGCACCACGTTGTTGGAGATGTCGCCTTGGTGATATAGTCATTATAAGAAAAGCAGCATGCTTACTGTCTCCGAGTGCACTCGCTGACATGTTACCCACCACGAATGCTTACTGTCTCCGAGTGCATGCTGATATGGTCCGTGGGTTAAATGCAACTGAAACAATTAGCTCAAACAATCAATCGTTCTTACTTACGCGAACGATATTTTGATACTATACATGTATATGGAATGCGCCATCGAACGACTGATCCCGTCCCGAGTCAGTTGTGTGTCTCTTGGTGACTGTGTAGGCCGTTGCATGACGCGTATTGCTGACCATGGATGATGCAGTCATAGGTGGTCAGACGACCCGGTGGAGGTTGACCATTCTTCCGCTGATTTCTTCGGTCTTTGAGTAGTTCTCGTCGTTTCTGCTCGAAGTCCTGCAGGCCGGTGCTGCATATACGATGCTAGAGAGGGCGATTCGTTGTTGACTTTTCCGAGTGTAGTCAATTAGTATATAATCTCTTGTTATTGAGCTTAAATTATCATTAGTAGTAAATCGGCTAGTACCGCTGACAAGTAATTGGTTATTACACTTATTGGTGTTTGCTACGCTAAGTCGTAATATCGTGTGCATCTCGACTATAGCTTTTATTTCTGCATTTATAATGAGGAAATAATCGAACAATAATATATGGATAAAAAAGACATTAGTAATGCAATTGGTGAATATAAAATTTGTTTTGATCTACATCGACACTTTTAGTGCTACTTTGCGGTGTGAAGGGAATTATATAAAGCATCATAGACGCTGTTATGTAAATATACAAAGGCGAACGACGATGGTGTCGTTGATAGGCTACAAACGAACCATTCACCATGAAAATTAACTATCGATATATCTGGGATCACTTGTCAAAGTATCCAACGAAGTGTGCATTATTTTGCTGCATATAGTTGTATATAAGCTCGTACTTCATGTTAATGGTATTCCTGTTGACGCTGGTTATATTTAGAATCTTTACGTGTACATTGCTTAAAGCTGCTTCCTCAAATGGTTCAGCCCATCGCGAATGCGGTTCACTTATGTCCAAATGTGTGACTAGTTTAAGTAATGTGCGCAGTCTGTTTAATAAAAAATGCCTATTTTTTTTTTAAATCATCGAAAGAATTGACTTTAGTCGTTAGACCTGGTAAGGATCACAATAGTGAATATCCAAAATGGTAAACACTATGTGGGTCAATGCCGATCATGGGTGAGATCTCCATCCTCTCTCCGATCACATGACAAAGTTATGAAATTTCACCAAGGAAGAAAATCGTGATTTTTCAGCAGATTTTTACTTCAGTTAATGCTTGAACAAGCATTAACACATTTAATAGTCTGTCTGATGATTTCGCAAAAAAAACTACATACAAAGTTGCACAAACGAGCTAGCATGTTGCAGTGGATACTAGGTAGGTTTGGCGTTTTCGCAAAATTAATTTGAAATGATACTAGCAAAAAATCGAATTGATTAAGCACCTTTAAATTATCTAAAACGAATTCATAATACGAACTTACAAGAATGAACAATCTTTCTCATTGTCGGAATATATTTAACCAGCTCACAATTTAAGTGTTTTTTACTTATGACATATGTTTGGAACGAAAATAATGTATCACTGCAATAGTGATCACGATAAAAAGTAAATTTGTTTGGCAAAATAAATTCGTGATTACTTTAATGCGGGACACACATTACTTACTTCCTACGATTCGAAGAATAAATCCAATCATTCCCAAATATATGTTGAGTGTAATCTTGTTTGTCGGCATTTATTTAATTATTTTTGCGAGTAGCAACAACACCGAAATAAAATAACAAAATAGCACCAACCACTCTGGACGATCGCAAAACTAAATAAATCGCTAGCTGCCAAAATCGTCTATTGTCGATATTAACTTTAGATTATTACGAGTAATAATCTTAATATCAACAATAGACGATTTTGGCAGCTAGGCATGCTAATGTTGCTCTTCCGAAAATGTGGAATAAACGTATTCATTACGCATGCATTATTTCGCGTAAATATTGCAGGTTATTAATTAATTCAGGAATTGTCATACGCAATGCGAAACATAACCTACCAATTTCTTCGACAGTAATCTATATCATTATTCTTTTATGTTGTGTACATATGTGTACGTACGTAATCCGTACGTACATACGTTAATACGCACGTACACGCACACACACACACACACACACACACACACACACACACACACACACACACACACACACACACACACACACACATACACTTTGATACATTCTACACAAGCAATCGCTGTGCCAATGTCAGTGCATGTTGCTTGATATACGACTTGCCGTTGTCGGGTCATTGTTCCTCTCATATTCAATGGGTCCTTTTCACTAGTATTGAAGACCAGGGAACTATGCCGAGGAACGGCGCCTTCAATTAGCGGCCGGTCTGTTATTGTATCGACGCGACTCTAATGTAGACTATCGACATCAACGTCGAATTGAATGTGTCAGTTCTGTTCATTTCCAGACAGACTGTGCGAGGTTCATTACGAGGTCACCATGGGAGTTCCCGTCGCAGCTTTCTTGATGTTGTTGTTGATCGTGTCTGCAGGTAAGTTTAGCGAAGTATTCCACGTTGTCCACGTCATGTCGTAAAATATGTCGTTGACAGTACCAACGGCTTGACGTTATATTGAATCCAAGTCTTAATGCATATATACATACATACATACATACATACATACATACATACATACATACATACATACATACATACATGCATACATACATACATACATACATTCAGTTTTCGAAATTAAGGTCTTTTTATCGGCGGTCGCCGATTCAAAATGCCACCCGCCGATTCAGTTAACAAAAACGCGCAAGTTATCGGCCCCACCCGGCCGATTCATCCGGCCGGCCACGGCTGGGTCGGATTGTATTGGTGATGCACAATGCAGTACTTATTAATCGAAGCAAATTCGATATAAAATAAAATTGTGACAAACTACTTCTTTCTTGCCAGCGAAAAATCGCTGCCAACGCAAAGGCGAAGTCCGCACATGCAATTGAAAACACCATTTATAATTTGTTTTAGCTTTCGCACAAAAACTTTGCTTTATTACGTATACTTATAAATAAAAATGTTGTGGGGCCAATTCAAAATCACCTGGGTTGATTCAAAACAGAACAGGGCCATTTCCCCCCTAAAAAATGCTAATTTGAGACACTGATACATACATGTATGCATGCATCCACACACACGCACACGCACACGCACACGCACACGCACACGCACACGCACACGCACACGCACACACACACACACACACACACACACACACACTCACTCACTTGAATATTGTAGTTCGCTTTGGATGCCTCAACTGCTTGCCGATAAACGCGAAAAATGCTCATTGGGTGTTGGCTAAAACAACATAGATACTTCTCAACTAGTCCCTTCCATTCCAACTGTTTCAAAGAATAAACTTTAAATCAGCCCGTATACTCGCAGGTCGTTGCAAACCACTAGAAGGAGATGGCGAATTGGTGCTAGTCAAAGAACTACGCAGCAGTCGGTTGAGACGCTCGACTGAGTCGACTTTACGTCGTCACCTCCATATACAGTTCAACGTCGCCGGAGAGAGATTGACTCTACAACTGGCGCGAAACACAGACATAGACACGAATGTCCCATTCAGCTTCGCAAACAATAAACGTGAGAAAATATACGCCCCGGATGAAAAGGTACGTTAAAACCGTTTCAAGGAAATAAAAACACCCCTACACATTTGCTGTTGTGCATAACATCATTGTTATAATAAATGCAATAATCTAAGATACATCGCTGTATAGTATGATTCCATGTTATGTAGGACGTCGCGTTCTACCAAGATATTACGCAAGGCGCTGCCATCTTAGCCAAGAACAAGGAACAACAGATTATTCAACTGGTAAGTTTATAAGTAACTGGTAAGTTTATGCCATAGAAACAAGGGACGTCCACGTCGCTATTCGATTCTAACATATCACACATGTGTTCAGTGCAGTAAGAGTGAAGGTTGTTTGAACCAGATAAAATAGCGATTTAGTAAAAACATTTTCCCTGAATGTTTTTACACAAAAGATAATGCAACGTACTTCGCATTGACAAGTAATTCTACCAGTTTTATTTGCAACATTCTGACACGCTCGAATAGAACGGATGTTTTCAATTTGCAGGTTATCTCGAATGCGACGTTTATTAAATGATATTGATATTATATATTTACAAGCCTAATTAATCAAATAACCACGTGTTCTCTTAGGATACATTCGGAATTCAACGCAAAATTATAACAGGTTATTTATGCGGTCGTCTGTGTTTGTGGCCCAGGATGGTAGTTTCCACTTCAAAGGCAAGTCGTACACCATTCAACCTATAGACGACGGGGCACCGGTATCACCAACTGGTGTACCTCATCGGGTAACAAAAGTGAAGATGACCACAGGTAATTATCATATTTGTTTGTATATGTATTGGTTTCTTTCTCGACAAAGCAGATGCTCCTCTCTAGTTTGCTGTACGAGGCACGGACATTGTAGGTGAGTCTTGAATGATGCACACATCTCCGTTGACAAGCCTGTTGAGATAATTGTAATAACACGACAACGTGTATCCGCCTAAATCCTTCGAAAGTCAACTTCAGAGACGCATCAAACCGAAATGGTTAGGCAATATTGACGATATATAAAGATTGAACGTTAAAGTTGTCAACATATGGATGAATGCGTTAGGTAGCTAAGAAGGGAAAGAATGGCTAAAAAAGATGGTGTTGCTTAATTGGAATTTCTTAAATATCCAGGTAGCACCTCTGTGAAGGCATCCCCTGCTGTTTAGGAAGTATGTTATTGCGAAAACATACTCTCAGTGTGAACTGTGTTAAACAATACATCGACACACATGTTTGCTTCTTGTTCAGACAATCGTACTCACGCTGTCGCGTATTACTTTTATAGCCTTCTTTTTCATTATTGGCGTTGTAATCAGTGACCATGAATACGTAGCACAAACACACCACACCAATAACACACCCTTGCTCGAAAGTATGTACGTTTGCACATATGTACGTGCGTGTGTGCGTGCGTGTGTACATACGTACCTATGTACCTACATACTTATGTGCGTACTTACGCAGCACATGCACACACGCACACACGCACACACGCACACACGCACACACGCACACACGCACACACGCACACACGCGCACACATCACATCGTCTGCTACATATTGGCACGTTTTCACGTCACTACAATACTGTGTTATTACATCAACTAATATTGCTGTAAATCGTCGCAGACTATGTGGAGGTGGCCAAAGAGAAACATGCAACATTCAACGCGGATATGAACGAATCTAAGATGTCGAAGGGCGAGGCCAAACATAGGCAGAAGAGAGACACAACGGTCGCTGCTTATTACGTCGAGATAATGTTCGTGCTGGACCACACCATATACGATTAGTGAGTCATAGTTTTGTAATCTTAGTCAAACAGCGCAAGGTTGAAAATTTAGGAACATTCTTGGAGCCATTAGCTGCGCCCAAGCGATGTCTCAATGTTGTGCTTCCTTAATTTGGGAACATCGTGAATTTACTTGGTTACTTGGACAACTGCAGGAACGAAGGGCAACACCGTCGGAGGTTTGATTATTAATCAGATTCCGAAGTGAGAGTAACGATCAACTTAACACGATTTAATTTCCGGACTAATTATCCAATTAAAACGTTCTTAACTTTCGCGTTTGTCATCACTCTCTTTAAACTTCATTCATATAAAAATTCGACATATGCAAAACTGTTATTACCGTACGTTTTATTTGCATTAAACAATGATGCAATTGTGGCGGATAATCCAATGTTGTGTTGGCCCACAGTTGGACAGCAAGATCAATCGATCGAAACGCTACACTTTCCAAGATCAAGTACTTTTATCTACAGAAAATGAATGCGGTATGTGCAGCACAATGTGATAATAGTAAAACACAATAATCTCTACTTAGTAAATAATACAAAAATATTTTGTAGATTTGTATCGTGTCTTCCAAAAATATATTATTTGGCCAGTTCACTTTTCATTCGATATATGCAACTCATTTTATCAAACAAATTACATAATAATCTTATTGGCAGTAAGAAGTTTACCTTTTTCGTAGCAACACACAGTGACGCAACAATAAAACATGCAAGTTTGATATTACATAACTCTGATCAATAAGCAACATTTATACTATTATTTATAAAGTAAAACGATACATTTAATTATATTATGTGGCTCTATTTATGAATGTGTGGAATATTACTTGTGTATTCTTATCAATGTCTTTTTTTTTTCCAGTTTGACATGGTTTTCAGGTCAATAGATAGTGGTGCATCGGGAATTATGATAACACCCGTCCTCAAAGAAATTTTCATTGCAGAGGTAAATATTGTTAGCTATTTTCAAAGCGACTGTTTACATGTATA
>SDWI01001084.1:49484-59754 GCA_009193005.1 Lamellibrachia luymesi | reverse complement strand
GTGTGTGTGTGTGTGTGTGTGTGTGTGTGTGTGTGTGTGTTTTGTGAGTGTGCGCGCGAGTATGTGCATGGTAAAATACAGATACCTTATGTATTCTCGTCTTCTTCACTTCAACTTCAGGTCATGCTTTTGTGTGATTCACATATCATGTGACTAGAGCATTGTCGAGCTGGATGGTTTTTGTAGTTGTTAGTTAATTAGAGGCAGTGAATCTTATAGTTTCCGTTATCAGGTCTCGGTATATGTCGTCTGATCATGTCGACTGTGCGTTCTATAACTGCTTCAGTGCTCTAATTGTTTTAACCATTAATTGTGAAATAGGCCTGTGTTGACATTGAACAGTTGTTCTACTGTTCGTGAATCTGCTCTTTCCTCTGGTGATTATTTATGTTAAAAGTTCCTTACGTTTTTCAAACTTTCTCTGTTTATAATTATTCCTATGATGCCATTCACATTTCGTCTTAACATTAATTTTATATTTCGCGTTATTATTTACGTGCTCGTTCTGAGAGTGTTTAGTTAACAGCAATGGCGCTTGTATTTATTTATTATAATATTGTATTCATCACTGTATTTTATAAACATCATGATTCTATTCCCCTTTCCAAAAGCTATATTGAATTAACGATTTTTTTATATTTTGATTGATTGATAAACCAATAATATATTCAGTAAACAGTGTTCATGCCATTACAACGTGTATCTGGGGTGCTGCAAACTGTGTAGATCTGATGTCAGGTGACACATTAATTTGCAGCTTTCGCTTATGTTAAAATCGTTGATGTTTGTGGTTTTTCGAAATAAACTATTGCACTCACACGTATTGGGTGGTTAGCCTTTGTATCTCCACCAGAAACCCGTATGCACACAATAGCAGTGCGTGCGTGCGTGCGTGCGTGCGTGCGTGCGTGCGTGCGTGCGTGCGTGCGTGCGTGCGTGCGTGCGTGCGTGCGTGCGTGCGTGCGTGTTAAATGTACCAAAAAGGAGCGACAATATCGGCGTTTAGACCATCTGCCTATAATTATAATAAAACACTACTGGGCTGGTTGAATAAGTGTTAATTCCAAAGACATCGCCTCATCAGTCTGCGATGTGCTGCATTACCATTGTTTATCACGTTTGTGTTCGTTTCTTTTACAAGAACGCTTGGCCTACTGACAGTGGCGACGCATAGTGTGAAGACAGTAAACATCTGCCAGCAACCACTGCTAGTTCCCTCTGGTGTACAAGTCATTGGGGAATTCCTGGTTGATAAAGCGGACAGTATTAAGCAACCATAAAATATAAATAAACTAAAAATCTAGCTGAAATTCACACTCTGCTTGTGCGTACGATGTGCATGACTTGAATCACTGGTACATGTCTCAAAGGAGCAGTGCTTGTTAACTATGTTACCGTTTATCACCCAAGAAACACCATACACACAATGCGCATATAGCACAGCGTCGTATTCAATTTAGTGCAACAGTCTAATGCTGACAAGTGGATATTTTCAGTATCAGGCTCAGTCATGTCGGATGTCAACTCCAGCAATCTTTCTGCTGCTAAGCCAGTGTCCACCTTTAGTTGTTTTCTTCTCCGTACAGAAGGTTTTGAAGTGAGTGACTTCCGTTTATGTGAAAACCGTCCAGCCTGGAACACAATTACAATATAATAACTATAATAATTTTCGTAGACCGATTAATTCCAAAACCCAAGTCGAGATATGGGGTCACTGGTCATCACCCGAGTGGCTTCCAATTATTATTATAGTTAACCCTTGGGTTCATTCATTCTAACCCCCACGTTACTAAACAACTACTATTGGGCATCGGATGGGGTCAGACTCGGGTGTGGACTGCGAATGCTATGGGAATATGGACTATAATAGAGGTGTTCAAATCAAATCAAATAATGATGTAGCATTTATACAGCACAATTTCCGTATATGGTGGATAGATGCATCACATAAAGATAAAATAATATGTAAAACAATAAAAAACTTAAATTGTTAATATAAGTAGTAACACACACTGCCCGTGTTTGGACCATCTCTATTTTTGTTTTGTATATTTGGGTGTAGAGGTTCCACATGGCAGCGGCATACTCCAGTTGCGGTCTAACTACGGTGAAACAAGCACTGGTTTTTAAGTGGTCCTGTTTCATGACCAACTTGGAGATTTCTTTGTTGGAAAGTTAGAGAAGCATTTGCTGTTTTGCGACAATCAGTATGCTTATTCAATTATAGTGTTTTATTTACAAAGTGGATAATGCACTTGTCTACTTGTACTAAATAAAACAATAATGTACTTGTTCTTGGAGATTCTGTCCAAAGGTAAGCGTTTGGTCCCTAGAACATGCCTATATCCACTCCTTCACTTGTCATATGTACCATCACAATATGCCCGGTCATTTGGGAGAGGATGAAATAAACACGATGCCCGTATCTTGGATGATTGTTACGTGTTTAATATGAGCAATGTGCTGATAAACCATGTTGGATACTGCCAGTTATATCTGTGAGATAGAATGCATGGATAACTTACCGTTTATTATCCTTGAAACAGCATGCAAACAACGCGAGCAACAACTGACCTGGTTTTGCGGTTTATGTTCACGCATGCGCAAATGCACATGACGTCATGTACTATATTTAGCGCAACAGACCCATGCTGACAAGTGCAATTCGGCGGCATCCACATTGAGTGTGCCACAAGTGAAAGTCGAAATCAAATTGGTACAGGATAAGTTTTGTAAAAATAAAGTACAACTGAATTTGAAAGTTGAAAGGCGAAGCAGGTGTGAACTATGGCAGGGTATTCGTGCCACAAACGTTACGGTTTAGCCGTGCCACTTTTGTAGCCAATCACAACTTCTCATTTGGTCGTAACACTTTTAGAGCCAATCACAACCTTTATTGTCAGCCATGTATATCATAATATTTTAGTTGGGTTCGTGATCTTGACAGTGACATTTACGTGTCGTCGCCAAAAGGCGCCGAAAATGTCCGCATATCCTATATATAAGTGTGTGGGAGGGGCCTAGCGGTTAGAACGCCGCACTGTCAATCGAGAAAACCCGGATTATAATCCTCACAGTTTCGAAACTTTGGCAATTTAGTAAATAAATGAGTACCTGGCTGCACACAGAGATGCGATAGTCTTCGTGCAGTAATTGCAGCGTGGCTGAAAGCTTCACAGAGAAGAGGAGAAGGCGTTGGAATGAACATTTCTGCCAGCTTTTTTTCGTAGGCGGCCTCCAGGTAATTACCCGTAGTTAATATGGGCGGAGTTAGCTACTTTTAAAGGAGATGCGCTTGTGTGGGATGCTTACTGCGCGACACTGATGCTGGCTGTTTACGTTGACAGTTACGTGTGTTGTACTGTTGCAACTAAACAAATATCTATAAGCGTACATTACAAATTGCTGATATTGGCATAACTCACATAATAAAACATTTATTTTATGGTCAATTAAATTGAACAAAACTCACAATACTAAATCATTACAATATAATAGTTTACAATAGCGATAGCTCGCATACGAACTTTTCCACATTTTCAGTAAATTTCAAAAATCATTATATTTAAAGCTTCATTGTACAGGGCTAACCAAAAGTGGATTAATAAAAAAATAAAAAAAATTATAATATCGTAGATTTAATACTTCTATCTAAAAAAAAAACAGATAACAAAAAGCGGAGGATTAGACTGTATGTTGTTAACATATTAATGCAAACTGAGATGATTTAATTGAAGACACAATCATAGATTATACACTATCTAACCCAAAAACAGTTAAAAACCAAGGTGGAACAGCGCGTAATTTGTTTCCCGTATTTACGGTTCTATTTAACACAAGAACAGCCAAAATAACGTGGAAGATTAGACTATGTTGTTATCAAATTAATCCAACCACAAAGATGATTTAATGATAGACATTGAAACGATGAGGTCAAAATGAACAAATGAAAAGTTCAATGTTATTGGGGTATTCTACAAACGTCCTGACTCAAATATAGGTAACTGGCGTCATTCTTTGAATGCCACAACCAGCGCCACATTGCCTGCAGTGGGTGGAAGTGGCAAAGCAGCAACTTCGATCTCGGGAAGTCCGTGTGGAGAGTGCACCACAGTCGTCATTCATGAAGATAGCCGGTTCCTCAGTGGAATTTTGGAAGGCGCCTTCTGGAAGAACGGACTGCATCAGGGCGAAGGCTTGTGTCAGTGTCGACTGTGACTCGGATGACGTGATGACAATTGCGAGTGGGAGAAGACCTGTGTAAGAACCACACACTCTCGGCAGTTCTGTCTATCCACGTTGCCACTGGAGTCCATACACACCATCTCTCTGGTGTAGTTCCACATCTGTTGAACTCGGCGCATCAACGGTGTGCAGATCACAATGACCGTCTGAACATCACCAGTTGTCGTCATCGCGGCGTAGTTGCTTTCCGACTCAGCTTTCAGTTTCTCAAGCTGCTGTTTCAGCGTGTACAGCATTGGCTTGCTGTGATTATTACCGACTGCGTCCACGAGACGTTTCACTACAGTGGTCATAGTGCTCGGACATGAGGTATTCTTTTAACTTTTTTCTGTGGTCAGCAGTAGATTATTTTTGCTCTTGTTTGATGCTGGCAGCGTGGATCAACCTCAATGTTACATAATACAACTGTTTACCTCTGACTAGTTACAATGTAAGTCATCATTTCACCCACTGTTTCCAACGTTGTCCGACAAATAAAATAGCATATCAGTAAGTAACTGCCTTAGGTGTACGTTAAATACGTCGCCAATTAGTAGATCAGAGTCCGATGTTGTAAGGAGGCGAAGGAACATAAAAAGAAAAGAGTGAAGTCCTCGCCTTAGAGGAGATACTGCCCCCAAAGTTCATAACTCGTACTTTCTTGAGGTGGCTGAAAGTAGGATACAAAAATGACACATAACGTACGGTGTTTCGTACAATACGTTCAAAACTGTTCCTGTCGTACCTATTGCTGTTGAGATTATTCGGACGTTTTCCTTAAAGCTAACACGGCGCAGCGCGGGTGAGAGTTCTTGATAACGGCGACATCCGGCTTGAAACATGTCACCACCATCAAGGCCGTTGCTAAAAAAAATTATTGACATGTGACATCTATCAAATAGTGGAATTAAATATGTAATGTGCACCACAAGGGTAAAAGGTGAGGACGGATCACAATGATACTTTACAATGGCTCCCCAGAGTGCGGGAAGTCGGGGGTACCTCATATTACCCCTCAGAAAACACAATTTAGCTATTATTGTTATAAAAAAAAAATGTCGGACTCGATATATAATCTTGATGATTATGTTTTTAATCCCCAACAATATCCCAAAGCACAACAATATTTAACTATCCCTGATTATGTCCTTATATTTATACTCCTGGACAAAGTTCCCAGCATAATACCCCTATTACCATCCTCAGGACGATTATACCCAAATTGTTCCAATTCAGGAGTCATTTCAGTATGTTCTTGTATATATAATGACATTTCGTTGGCACTTTCTCATGCAAACACATACATACGGTTGTATGCTGATCAAGTGTGTACGTGACCACTGACGTAAGTACCGTAGACCAGATGGCTGACTAAAGGGTATATACTTAACAGCTTCAATGTCACTGACCACAGAAAGAAAGGGTATGGCGTATATAAGGATCATCTGGTTGAAACTGTGGTGCCAAACCAAACTAAGGGTTTCAATACACATTATCATTGATTTCCGAGGAAACATCCGGGTCTGGTGAACGGGGGCAGTGTTTTTGGTAGGAGTTGCAGACGGCAGTGAAGTCGACAGTGGTGCCACATCGCGGAGTTAATGGAGGCTTGCTGTTGGCAGATTCCTTGCCACATCGTTTGGCGCTACTGTGGGGAACACACCTAGATGGGTCGGTATAGGGTAAGGTCCATAATAGGAAAATACCTCTTTCGCAGGGCCGTATCCAAAGGAGTTCAGGGGATTCACGCGAACGACATTTTTTGCGAAACCTCCTTTTCGAAAATGTATTCGCCTAGCCAATGTGTCCATCTGTAACGTACACTACACCGGTTAAAGTCGCCATCGACTGTTTCCGCGAACAGTTAGCTGCAGCACAAATATCAGCTCGCTATGTCGTTGCCCTTCCCTATACCGCCCCGTTTTGTCGATGTCGTATTTGCAGACGATGTCTAACTTTTCTCTGATAACACGCGGACGCGACTCACTCTCGAACTGGTATTTTGAAGCAACTTGCAGTGCTCAGCAACGGCGGAGTCGCACCGCCGCTTGTACCGGAAGTAGACGGTATCGGCGAGGTCGCACCGCTAGTACCGGAAGTCGACTGTGTATGTGGCGGTTTGTCGGCGATGTCGTCGTGATATCTCAACTTGACAAGGCCGTTTGAAGTAACGCTCGCGAATGCGAGTGCGAGGTACAGTCTGCATGAATGATTGAGCGAAATTAGTCATAAACTACCGAATTAACATAGCCTATCTAAGTAATGTTACATAAACGTCATGTTGTATTGTTAATAAGACGGCAAACAGTAACATAATCAGATTATATGTACACATTAGGGAAATAATACGAGCAAAACAGGATACTTACAATTTGGCCTGTCACCAGAATTCTCACTAATTCTAACTAGAAGTCTTACAAATTCACACAGATGGCGCTGCCGGAGAACCAAACCAACTCCACCAGAGGGAGCCAAACACATGGCAACATACTGCCCAACAGAAATAGGGATCAGCGTACAGTTACATTTCCCATTGGTGACCAGGTTAACGTTTTGCGTGATTATAAGAAAACGGGACCATCAAATTCTGAAACTTCCTACCTGCCATTGCCATCATCTCATTGACATGCTGGTCGAGTTTTGTCAAAATCGCATATATCTAAAAAAAATTAAATGGCTGAACGTGCCATACCCGTCAATGTTTACCAATTGCTGCATGAATTACTACGAACTCGTGCCTTGTGGCGAAAAAATTGCTACAAATTCTTCCGTCTATTAAAATCATGTAAAAATCCACAGTTACACTGTCAACAGGTTCTACCAGCAAACATGGCAATGTCCCTGCTCAAAGGCACTTATGTCAGATGATATTATTTTTTAAAAACGTCCTATATCCTAACTTACTATGCCCTACATTCGTGTGTAACACAATAGGACGTCTAACTGAGGCATGATCCCAATAATACATTCCGTCGGTAACCTTCGAAGCCGCACAGCCGTTGGTACCAGAAGTAGACGGCGACGGCGCCACTGCACCGCCGCAGGTTTCGAAAGTCGACGGCAACGACGAAGTCGCACCGTCCTTGGTACCGGAAGTTGACGGAAACGGCGTAATCACACCACAGCTAATGTGTATATTAGTTTACTTTAAATATGTTATTACTCACGTAGGCAGATCACTGTTGCTCTTTTTTTCTAATTGCTGTTAACTTGTGCCGCTTGGTAAAATCATTAATTATTTGAAGTTCTACTGATTAGCAGGAATCGTGTTTTCCCATGAGCACCTGCACCGGCCGCCTATATAGCCCACTTCGCGCTTCACCCACGAGGCCCTGACCTTGCAGTCGCGGGCGTAGCACGCCCTGCTTCACGTTTCTCGCTCACACATCTTCGTTTCTGATATAGAAGACTCCCATGCTGCAGAAGTGGCTCATGAAACAGAGTTACGGAAATGGGCAGTGGATAATAAGATCAGGACGAAGGCCGTGGACATCCTCGTAAAAGAAGGTTTCAATTCGATGGAAGCGGTAGCCCTCCTCGACGCCGATGGGGCAATCCATGATGCCTCGAGGCCGACAAAAGCTTTTCCTGATAGCGCTGCGGTCGATACAAGCTGCCGACGCCGGGAACGCACGTGGGCCCGAGCCGCGGGCCGACCAGCACAACAGCAACACCGCCCAGCTAACCGCAGACCGACGAGATCGGCCTAACGCTGGTGAAGACGCGTATGCCAACCTACTCACTGATTTGCGAACTATGCAAGCAACGGGGACGGGGCAGACGGGAGACGAACACCGGACAGCTGTTCGAACCAGGACATTCGTTCGAACCATCGTCATTCGGGGGAGCGCACATCCGGCTGCAACGGCAACACCAAGTGACATGACCATCCCGGACACGTGGCAAGACCCGCGGATTCATCTAATATCGGCGACGGCTGGGAAGTCTCCCCAAGTTACCACGATGTGACCGACTTTCTGTCGGGTGACACCCTGGAGGAGGAGGTTGCTGCAGGGCGCACGAGGGTAAATAAATCGTCATAAAATCCGGCACTAAGCCTAAACTCGAAACAATTACTCTGTCCCAATGGTCCATAGCTAATCTGGCTATTCAGTACCGGTTGTTGTGCGACTGTAATTTATCCCAGGATGGCACGATTGATGACATGTCATACACTGCAAAAATTCTGCAGTTGACCCAAAGATATGAGAATGCCTCTGTCTATTTCTACGACAGAGAATGTCGAAAATTACAAGCCGCACACAATTTCTGGTGGGGAACTGATATACCACATTTGCAGACAATGCAACTAACCCCTCGCGCACCCCGCAACAACGCCCGCCGGGCTGAAAACGCATCAGGCCCCTCCTGTAAGCCAACACACTACTCGAGGCGGGTTACCGCTGATGGTAAAACCATATGCAAACTGTTTAACACAGCAAGGTGATGTTTGTACCCTGATTGTAAATTTACACACGCATTTTCCTATAGGGGTTGCAACCAGGCCCACTCAGCATTCACACACTACCAATCTAGATAGCAACCATCAGTGGCGCCAGTACCAGGTCTCAACTTAGCTGCATGGGAATCTGAATTATCGGACGATCCGGATAGGAATTTCCTGTTGGATGGGATAAGACACGGGTTTCCTATTGTTGACAAGGGAACGCAGGTTTTACCTATGCAAGCAGACAGTCATCCCTCATGAGAATTATGAGGCAGTAAAACAACAGGTGCTTTCAGAATTACGAGATGGTAATTACGTATTGTGTGACAGCCCTCCTAGCTTGGCGCTGTTCCAAAGAAAGACGAAAGGCATTAGGTTGATCCAAGATTGCAGTCGCCCTATCGGTAAATCGATAAATGATTATGTATATATCGAAATGCTACACAAATTCCAAACGATTGATGATGCTACCTCCTCGGTACAAGCAGGCTATTATATGAGCAAAGTCGATGTTAAGTCAGCGTACCGACCTATTAGTATAAACAATGAAAGCCAGCAATTTACAGGATTAAAGTTATGGCTCGATGGCCGGTTTGCTTTGATTCACTGCGCTGGTTGTTTATTTAGAAGATTTCTTTGTGTGATCACCAACCCTGCAGGAATGTGCAGAGGTAATGGCTTCTCTCATCGCGCTTTTGCGCTATCTAAGTTTTCGCATTAACTGGAATAAGGTTGTAGATCCGGCTCAGTGTATCACTTGTTTGGGCATAGATATCGACACCAAGCAGATGTGTACTAATAAAAAAATGCAAATACTGAAGGTAGAGTTAGATTATTTTGCTAAGCGCAATTGCAATCCCTAGTAGGGAAGCTGAATTGAGCAGCAGGTGTAATATATGGCGGGAAAGTATAATATATCCCGGCTACACGAGCCATCCTCCGTGCATTTTCTGCAAGACATCCTTGTTGCATCGCCGTTGAGCTGACACATGTCCTTGAATAGATTTACTTCTCTTCGCAAGGTCCTAGAAATGTAATGGTTTCCCTGGATGCTGATATGAAATGGCTTCGGGAGCAGGTGTTTGCGTCCAGTACTCGCATGACATACAGTTCTCAGAGCAAGTTATATTTAACCTTCTGCCAGCTGGCCAACGTGTGTCCGGTACCTTTATCTGTAGACAACGCTTGTCGTTATATAGCTTTTCTGTCGCATCGACTTTGCTTTAACTCGGTTGAGCAGTATTTGAATGCTGTACGCATTATGCATTTGGAGGCGGGTCACTCTAACCGTTTTCACAATTCCTGGAATTTGGATACATTACTTAAAGGCACAAAAAAGGTTTTTGGGGGCTTCTCAAAAACAGAAATTGCCCATAACGCCAGCCATCTTACTACATATTTTTGGGACTGTTGATCTGTCATCTTCACTCGATGTAACTTTCTGGGCCTGTTGCCTTGTGGCTTTCTTCTCCTTTTTCGGCAAGTCTATCCTGCTGGTTAAAGGCTTGGCATCGTTTGATCCTAGCATTCACTTGTGTCGTAAATATACTTTGTTCTCGGTTGATGGGGTATCGTTAACTGTGCGCTGGTCAAACACCA
>SDWI01001084.1:22095-32162 GCA_009193005.1 Lamellibrachia luymesi | reverse complement strand
GCACACACGAACGCACTCGCACATTAAATGCAACAGCGCACCAATTATTGGATTGCAGTTTACGTCACTGCAATTAATGCGACAATAGCAGTACATTTCCAATAGGAGTTATATAATCGGTCCTCTGATTGAATCCAAGCACGCTGATATAGTTCACATATACTTGCAAATGTGACAGAAAGTGTTTCAATAACATATTGTTCCATCTGACATTATTGGTCTGATTTCAGACTGCAGTGATAGTGATGACGTGTTCAACGTAAACGGAGTTGAAAGTTCGTGTGCCGAAGTGGTGGCCATATATTCACAGTTCTGTTTCACGTGGGCCAGTTTGAGAGATACGTATTGCTGCGAGACATGTCACCGAGCGGGTCTCAGGATCCAGCCGCAGAATTGTGAGTAGTTGTACAAGCGTTTTCTTTCTTCGGTTTTTTATATTTTATCAACAATGTCATGTTGTCTTAGTTACATTATATGTGACACTATCTTGGTGGGTCAAAACTATACACTACATAGTATTTGGATTATGATAAATATTGCGACGACCACTTAAATGATTTAACTGTAGTAATACATATTGTCGAACTAAACTTTTGTCGTGTTATCTTTGTAGATGTCACTCCCCCAAACGCTACAGTGGTGGAAGGCTGCCCGCCAGGTAGGCAGAACTGAATCGTCCATTTCATCTCCCAAACTATTACACCAAAAAATATCGCCGTTCCTGTCAGAATTCGGAGAAAATATACAGCTGGTCGGGATCTAAATAACATAACATCAGGCTATATCCACTTTCGCAAGTTACCAGATGTAACTACCAAAAATCAATTGCTTTTATGATTTAAAAAAAATCACTCGCGATAGGATAAACCAATTGCGTACAAACCTTTAGGGTGATTCTGGTGCATGCTTTGGTTAAAAATTAAATAAGTCAAAGTGAAACTAAATTGGACATCAGAATATTGTGTTTCAATTATCACATATTATTCCTAAGCTACTTTCTTGATAGTTTCTTTAATGTATTATTTTCTCGGCATAAAAGAAATGACAACAACTGACATCGTCACAGTCGAAACAGACGCCGCTACCACCGAAGTCGTCTTCACTGATGCAGTCACCACCACTGACGTTGTCATCACTGAAGCCGCAACAACCACTGACGCTGTCACCACTAATGACGTCATCACCACTGACGCCGCAACCACTAATGACGTTGTCACCACTGACGCCGTTACCACTGATGTGGTCACCACTGACGCCGCAACCACCACTGACGATGTCACCACTGACGATGTCACTACTGATGCGGTCACCACTGGGGCCGTCACCACTGACGTCGTCACCACTGAAGCCGCAACCACCACTGACGCTGCAAACCCCACTGACGCTGTCACCACTGATGGGGTCACCAATGACGTCATCACCACTGACGCCGCAACCACCAATGACGTTGTCACCACTGACGCCGTCACCACTGATGTTGTCACCACTGACGCCGCAACCACCACTGACGTTGTCACCACTGACGGTGTTACCACTGATGCCATCACCACTGACGCCGTCACCATTGACGTCATCACCGCTGAGGCCGGAACCACCACTGACGCTGTCACGACTGACGATGTCACTACTAATGCGGTCAGCACTGACGCCGTCACCACTGACGTCGTCACCACTGACGCCGCAACCACCACTGAAGCTGTCACCACTGACGCCATCACCTCTGACGTCGTCACCACTGACGCCGCAACCACCACTGACGCTGTCACCACTGACGATGTCACTACTGATGCGGTCACCACTGGCGCCGTCACCACTGACGTCGTCACCACTGACGCCGCAACCACCACTGACACCGCAACCACCACTGACGCTGTCACCACTGATGGAGTCACCAATGACGTCATCACCACTGACGACGTAACCACCGCTGACGTTGTCACCACCGACGGTGTTACAACTGATGCCATCACCACTTACGCAGTCACCATTGACGTCATCACCGCTGACGCCGCAACCACCAATGACGCTGTCACCACTGGCGATGTAACTACTGATGCGGTCACCACTGACGTCGTCACCACTGACATCATCACCACTGACGCCGCAACCACCACTGACGATGTCACTACTGATGCGGTCACCACTGGCGCCGTCACCACTGACGTCGTCACCACTGACGCCGTAACAACCATTGACGCCGCAACCACCACTGACGCTGTCACCATTGTCGGTGTCACCACTGACGCCATCACCACTGACGTCGTCACCACTGACGCCGCAAGAACCATTGACGCCGCAACCACCACTGACGTTGCCACCACTGACGGTGTCACAACTGACCGTGTCACCACTGATGTCGTCGCCACTGACGCCATCACCACTAACGTCATCACCACTGACGCCGTCAACACTGACGTTATCACCACTGATGCCGTCACAACTGACGTCGCCACTATTGGAACCTTCACCACTGACGCTGTCACCACCACTGATATCGTCACCACTGATGCCGTCACCACCACTGACACCACCACAACCACGACTGCTGACGGCGCCAGTGACTTCGTCATCACTACCGCCATCACTACTGATGCCACCATAACAACAGCAACTGATGTTGCTACCACTACATCAGACGTTACCACTACCACAACCGCCCCAACTGCCACCACTACCAAATCCGACGTGACTACCACCATCAGCACCACTACAGTCAAATCCACCACGGCAACCACTATTACATCCACCATACCAGGTACGTCCTGCGGTCATACATCAAGGATAGTATGTGTGTGTGCGTGTGTGTGTGTGTGTGTGTGTGTGTGGTGTGCGTGCGTGCGTGCGTGCGTGCGAGCATGCGTGCGTCACGTTAAATGTGGTGGTCCAGCACCCTTGTGCAATATCCTTCGTTTAGATAGATGACTGTTTCAACATAACTAAAACGTTGTCAAACGTAGTCGTCTATGAAATAACTTTGAAAGACTACTAACATAAAGTACGAACGTGTCATTAACTTTAGCCTTGAAGGGCGGACAACCTGTAATTATCTCGCCAAATAAGTCGCACCATAGCACGGCTATACACGGGGCAATCAACTCGTCTTAAGATATATAAAAAAAATAACCTGTACATCGCAATCCAAAGTTGTTCTTACATGACGCTGTTAGCGATCGGGATTACATGACGCTGTTAGCGATCGGGATTACCGTCGCGACCGTGATCCCACTCGGTAGATGATATTCGCGACGCATGCCCAAAAGCACTATATATTTGACGCCCCACAACCATGGTTTCATTATTAGCCAACAGGTGGCGTACGTGTTATAAATAATGCTGATTGCACGACAGCAGATAATAAAACTGCCTATTTATACATTTACCTTTTACATTTACCATTTACAACCGCATTCAGAAACGATAATTTAAAAACAGATGCTATTGTCATGACCAGTTTCGAAATCTCCCAGTTTCAGGCGTTACAGTGACGTCACAGTCTAATCGCAAAGACGTCACAAACATATGACAATGATGTCACAACATGTCCCTCAAGCGGAGTTTTGTTCTTAGCCGATATGTGTCGTACGTGTTATGCATATTGTCTATTTGATTTTGAGTGTTTTCTTAGCTTCTCAACAAGTGCGAGAAACGCAAATATTAAACTTAGAATACCGGTCTCATTCGCAAGAGATTGCTCAGATTTTTCTCAAAAACTGTGCAGATCTATTCTATTAAAGATATCCGAAAGTCGTGTTTTGAGGGCTATGCACCTAAAAGAGCTACTAAAAACTAACAATTTCCAACTACAATAACACATCTTACGCCAGTGGTTTACTAGTAAAACGTTGTTAAACTTAACAACATTTTTTTTGGTAATACTTTTGAAAGTATTTAGAATAAGAACACATTTTGTAATATTTTTATCGGGAAATAAATACTGCATGATTGATTCTTTATGGCTATGTTTCTTTAATATTTGATGCCCCCTTCTTGTATGCTTTGAAGAGGGTAGCACTACCCTTATTACAACCAGCAGCACCAAAATGATCAGTACACCCGAAACCACCGTTACTACGAACCGAGCTACTACTCCGCTGTCTCGTCATAGGGTCGTCATCAAGCAAGCTGGTAAGTGTAAGCCCAGCAAGTGTAATTCGTCATGTTTGGCAGAATGACAAAGCAATTTTCGTTCGCATAATTGTAATGCATTCCGTAATGCAACTACACACACAAATAAAATGGATGTTTTCAATGGTTAGTCTATAAAGTTAACTTATATAGTTAATTTTAAAGTTAGTTAGTATTCGCGTACTTTACATGACATCTCTCATCCACCTCACCCAGGTGGTCATACACAGTTGTCCGATCAAAATCCTTTCTGAGGTCAACTCAGAAACGTATATATATCAGTATTATGTTTAGCAGAATATTGCTTAAAACAAAACAACAATGACATAAAGTATAATACACAACCCGGATTTTGTTTGGACAGTTACCGGAACTTGTTTGGTTGTGTCATTGTCAGTGTCATAGAATGACTAGATTATGCCTATATTTTCAGTGCTGTGTTTCACGTGCGGTAACTTCACCGATGACATGAGAGTCGAGTGCGGTGCTGTCGATTCAAATAACATGACTCTTTGCAGCGAATGCTGGGTGAGTAGACAACGTTGTGTGTCGTGAGGCGCGGTGGTCGTGTGGTAGAGCGTCGGACTTTCGGTCTAGTGGACCGGGGTTCGAAATCACATGTTGTCGATGGCAGTCGAAACGTTGAGTAATCAAAATAGTTGCGGTTGAAAAAAATCGTAATTCACACATGCTGCCGTTTCGAAACTTAGGCAATTTCGTTCACTCCATATTGGCCGTATCTTTCGGAAGTCAGCAGCAGCAGCAGCAGCGGCAGCAGCAGCAGCAGCGGCGGTAGCGTCAGCAGCGGCAGCAGCAGCAGCGGCAGCAGCGGCGGCAGCGGCGGCAGCAGCAGCAGCAGCGGCGGCGGCAGCAGCAGCAGCATTTAATGTTATTGATGTTTGTTCCGACACGCATATTTTGTATGTTCGTTCCGCTACGTCAATGCTATCACTGACCGCAGATCTACCGGGTGAAAGTGTTGGACGGAGAAGTGAAGTTCGCTCGCGGATGCCGATCTACGGAGATCAACTTGCGTGATGACGCGTGCGAAGATTTCTCCACCGAATGGTGCTATTCAACAGGAAGTACCAAAGTACGTAAACGAATGCATATATTAAACTAATGTTGGCTGCGATTTTAGAATGCAGTTGCTAATGTAACAACATCGACATATTTTCCTCCGCGTATTTCGCACGCGGATATATAGTTTTCACGTACAAACATAATTGCTATATTGTTAACAGAACCTGTCTGGAAAAGGCTACTTGTTTTCATTAACTGTCTGGAAACGTATACTTTAAAAGTATAAAAGTAAAAAGCGTCTCCTTGTCACCGCACACGATTGTTGCGATTGCAGAGTCTCGTTTGTGTTGTATAGGGGAAGGCAATGTTCATTTAACCAGGTCTCATCTTCTTATCTATAGTGCACAAACAAAACTGCTTTTCTTACATAAACTATTACTATTACTATATAATTTTAGACCAAGGTTATATGTTTAGTATGTATAGATAACTATCTATCATCCTAATTGATGATAGGTAATGATGTGTAACTAATACAAACATAGTTGGTAAACAGGCTCAAACAACACTTGGTGTGGGATAAGTTGAGTTATAGCGTAGCGTAAATTGATTGAACCAGATTCGCAGAGTGTAAAGTTATACTTGTATAATATACATAGGTCTTTTACTAAAACGTCATAACTATTCAACTAACACACCGATATAATTCACCTACCAACAGTACATTACAAGTCCAATCAACTAATTGTCCCACCCCTTATGTTATTGATGCAGTGTCCTTTGCTTGGACATTGCATAGTTTTGCTTAAGATTCAATAAGTTGAGCACGTTTCCAGATGTGCAGACAGTGCTGCAGGAAGGACGGATGCAACAACGGAATACTGACTGGGATGTTGGCTGGTGCTTCCATCTCCCCGAAGAGCTGCCTCTTCCTGACTGTCACGGCGCTATTGACACTTGCCGTCACCAGCCTGTTCTAGACAGTCATGGACTAACTCACTCAATGGAGCGAGAAGGTGTCTTAACGCCAAAAGACGCCAATCGGAATATTTACGTAACCTAACATGTGTGTGTGTGTGTGTGTGTGTGTGTGTGTGTGTGTGTGTGTGNNNTGTGTGCGATATATGAACACGTATTTGATGTGTATATAAATGCGTACATTATTTTCTTCTTGCCTTTTTGGTCAGACCAATACGTCCTTAACAGCGGTATTGCTTCCATCTCCCCGAAGAGCTGCCCTTCCGTGACTCTCACGGCGCTAGTGACACTTTCTGTCGCCAGGTTGTTCTAGACAGTCGTGCACTAACTCACTTAATGGCGCGAGGTGTCTAACTTCAAATGACGCCAATTGTAATATTTATGTAACCTAGCATGTGTGTGATGTATGAACACGTATTTGATAAATGTGTATGTAAATGCCAACCTTATTATATTCTTCACTTTTTGGTCAGTCAGACAAATACTCCCGTAACAGCGGTGTTGGGGGGCATTTGTTTTTCATATTTTTATCCACGTGGTTCAGAGCTTCTTAATGTCCTCATTGACTGACCTCATGCGGCTATTTTCTGATGTTCCGATTTCTTTATTCAATGCTGCTTCCATCCAATATCTCGAGACATTTGTTGTTTCTATCCAGTTAGTTTTGTTACCTTGACTTGCTATTTTATTTTACATACGTGTAAGCGAAGTTTGTTTGCTAAAGTTTGAACTTGTCTCCCGTAGATATCTTTGTCAGGTTCCGTATCTTGGAGCGATGGAGCAGTATATATCCACACGGCTGTTGAAGAATGGGATTTGTTCATGTAAAAACATATCGCTTTCCACGTTGTTTTAACGTGATCACTGTTTACAATCTAGCTTTTGACTTCATCATGTCTCTCCTTTATATCTCACGACACTGACTAGATTGGGAGAGTAACTGTCCTCCTGTACACGTTTGTCTTTGAGTTATATTTTATTGCAGCACGTTATTAACGCACACGAGTTGTTTTGTTGTAATCACTTGCCAGTCCTTTTTTCTGCGCACGTGTGCGTATGTGCGCGCGCGCGCGCGCGTGCGTGTGTGTGTGTGTGTGTGTGTGTGTGTGTGTGTGTGTGCATGTGTGAGCATGTGTGTGTGTGTTTTGTGAGTGTGCGCGCGAGTATGTGCATGGTAAAAGACAAATACCATATGTATTATCGTCTTCTTCACTTCAACTTCAGGTCATGGTTTTGTGTGAGTCACATATTATGTGCCTAGAGCATTGTCGAGCTGGATACTTTTTGTAATTGTCAGATAATTAGAGAAAGTTCATCTTATATTTTCCGTTCCGTTATATTTAGCGGTTTATGACATCTGATCATGTCGACTATGCGTTCTGTAACTGCTTCAGTGCTCTAATTGTGTCAAGCATTAATTGTGAAGTAGGCATGTGTTGATATTGAACAGTAGTTCTACTTTTTGTGATTCTGACCTTTCCTATGTTGATGAGATTTTTTAATTTTCGTCACGTTTTTTCTCTGTTTATAATTATTCCTATGTTGCCTTTCACTGGTTTTGAAACAATCATATTTCGTCTTAACATTTATGTTTCAGGTTGTTATTTACATGCACGTGCTGGGAGTGTTTTATTACCAGCAATGCCCCTTGTGTTTATTTATTTATTTATTATAATATTGTATCCAACATTGTATTTTATAGACATCATACTTCTACTTCCCTTTCCCAAAGTCATATTGAATTAATAATTTTTTTACTTTGATTTATTAATAACAACATATATTTAGTAAGTTTTCGTGTCGTTAGAACGTGCGTCTGTAGTGCTGCAAACTCTGTAGGTCTGATGTCAGCGGACACATTAATGGTGTAGCTTTTTATGTTAAAATCGTTGATGTATGTGCTTGTTCGAAATAAACTGTTGCACTCACACGTGTTGCGTGGTTAGCCTTTGTATTTCCGCTGGAAACGCGCATGCACACAATAGCAGTGCGAGCGCGCGAAACATGCCAAAAAGGAACGACAATATCGGCGTTTAGAGGATCTGCGTCTCATTATAATAAAACACTACTGGGCTGGTTGAATGATAAGTGTTAATTCCAAATATAATTAATAAATAAATAAATCGCATCATCAGTATATGCGACGTGCTGCATTACCATTGTTTACTACGTTTGTGTTTGCTTCTTTCACAAGAACACTTGACCTACTGGCAGTGGCGACGCGTGGTGTCAAGACAGTAAACATCTACCAGCAGCCACTGCTAGTGCCCTCTGGTGCACAAGTCATTGGGGAATTCCTTGTTGATAACGCGGACAACAGTAAAGAAACATCAAATATAAATCTAGCTGAAATACACACCCTGCATGTGCGCACGATGTGCATGACTTGAATCACTGTTACATGTCCCATAGGAGCACTGTCTGTTAACCATGTTACCGTTGATCAACCACGAAACAGCATACACATATGAGGCGCCGTAGCGGCCAAAAGGGTGATGAAACGGCAAAACCTGTCGAGTCCTGCGCGAACCGTCGAGTTCTGTCTGCGAGAACCGTCGAGTCCTGCGCGACCCATCGAGTCCTGCGCGAACCGTCGAGTTCTGTCTGCGAGAACCGTCGAGTCCTGCGCGAACCGTCGAGTCCTGCGCGAACTTTCGAGTCCTGCGCGAACGAGATACTCTGGTTACCACTGAAAATAGCGTTGCCGTTGTAGCATGTGCAGCGAAGTAATGCCGCAAAAAGCATAATATATATAATATAATATACTACCCAGAGGACAGTGAATGGAAAAAACCTGTAGATGCCACCAACGTAAATGTGCTAAAAAACAAAATTAATAATTAAAACGACAATGCCAAGAGACGGTCTGCAGAACACAACGAATTCAGGGCAACGTTTCGTGTGAGCTGTCGTGGTTTAGCGGTAGAGCGTTAGCCTTATGTTAGGAGGTTCGTGGGTTCAATCGGCGGTATATCTGATTTTCGTTTTTTCTCGTTTAATGTTATTATTATTTTATTTAGTCCAATATTCGCTTTCGTTTAATTTCACTGACTGACAATGTGTGGTACTAAGTGTGGCTTAGTACCGACTAAACAACTGAACTGGTTATAACGTTAAACAGCAAATAGTATGTGCAGCCGGTCAAACTTTTTACACTTTTCTTGCCGACGTTACCGCGCTTTCATTGCCTTTCCGTTCAATAGAACAATTATTTCATTTAGTACTTTCCTTTTCATATGGCGTCTAACCATGACCAAATTGGGCAATACATGTATATTGAACTATTTAAGTTACCCGTGTCTGACCCAACTCCAATCTTGGTTGAATCAAGTCGAAATGGACAGATACCAATATTTCCACGCTGAAATTTTTTTTAGTAAGATATTAAATTTATATTCAATGGAGAAATAACAAATATGTAATAATATTATATCCAACAGAGTAGTTCTATGCAAACTGCTTGAAATGAGACTAGCAAAAAAACTAATTGATTAAGCACCTTTAAATACCAATAAAACACTATTTGCGGTTTATATTGAGACACTACGGTAAACTGACCTGACCACGTGATACAGTGGCAGTGATACCAGAGTGATTGATTTTTTTGCAAAAAATGGTGACAACCAAACCACATCCCACCAATATATAATGCTATACTTTTTTACTTTATGAACTACTCCTCTGGTTCTGGTTATTCTAGTTGAAAACCTTCAACAATAAAAAATAATTATCATTTCAGTCAAGCAAAAAGAAAAAGAAATGTATATGAACTATAAAAGACCATAGTTAGACATTAACATATCCAAAGTTCTACAATGTTGATAACAGTAGAACACCACAATCAGTCAACCTGTACATTAAGTATGATACCTGATGTTGATGGCGAGGAGGAGGAATATTTGTTAACCTAAGAGAGTTGAAAGATACTAGCAATGGAAGAT
>SDWI01001083.1:190500-202502 GCA_009193005.1 Lamellibrachia luymesi | reverse complement strand
ACTTAAGACCATATTTGTGGAAGACATCTCACCACAACACCAACTATTCTCTAGAATACATATTAGTCCTTCACTTAAGACCATACTATCTGTGCTAACTAAAGATATTTAATTGTGACCCCCTCACTGAAACCCCTTCAGCAAGGCATAAGCACCAAGACACTTCATCCAATACCGAATGTGTAAGACATCAGTACTGATTTAAATTCTAATTCGTAAGGAGAAAGCTGTGTTTCAAACAGCATCTGGTTGACATTTCAGCACAAAAGTGTCGAAGGTGGGCTCTGCGACAACCGGCTAATGGTTACAAGAAGTGTACCTCGCAACAGCCGAGTGGATTCCGCTGTACGCTCACCTGCAGTGCAGGATATGCCTTCTACAGCAAGAGTCCATCTCTGCAGTACACCTGTAGAGAGGGAGGAGAATTCAACAACAACCTGTTGGGCACATATGTCCCGGACTGCATTAGTAAGTTCACATTTACAATGGATCATATTCCATAAAGGCTACACTTTTAGTCCCACACAGCCAATCAAAATGTTCCAATTATTTGGTTCATGTTATTTTCCAACATCGTAGATGATATTACATTAACACTGACATTTTAGGAGTATGACGTTACATATAGAGTTTAAAAAAAAACTTGGCTTAAAATTTAAGCTGTAAAATCCAGAGACGAGTCCTCTCTGGATTTGGTCAGAGGACATTTCTTTAACACACAATATACCATTATGATACAAGGTGTATGTTAACTATTCCCACAGTACTGAACAAAACAATAAGAAAAAATGTGTTGCGCTGAAATCTTCTAGAACCAGAGCTGAGCAGTGCATTAAAACCAAAGTCGGTTTATAATTTTAAGTTACCAACAGTTGAATGAGAAGCTAAGGAAGATAAGTGAGGACAAAAAGGTGGGTCTTCAGATGATGTAGGAAAGTTGTTATATTTCCTGCAGACTTAACGCTAACAATGAGGGAGTTCCACCTGGTTTGAGCGGCCCTAGTTCCAACATTTGTTTTAACTTTGAGAATAACAAAATACACTGACTAAATGGTTGAAGCTGCCTAGGTTTTCTTGCAGGAGTGAGCTGTGAATATAAACACCCTGGTTGCTTAGATGAACAGTTGTTTGATCCAAAAGTGTCATATTTCCGAGTTTACACCTAATATTCTAATACATGGGCTTCTTAAAACATTGAAAACCAGATTAAAATTATATACAATTCTTAATTAATCTCATTATTTTCAATATTAACTAAATGTATTGATAAAACAGGCAAATACATTGTTAAGTTGCCGTGACATTTCATCAGAACATCAAATGTTTTCAAAACGTTGACCATAATTGTAAGTTATCATATTATTGCCGTAATTCACAAATGGAGAGGACAGTTGTTTAATACATGATATGTAAGTGTGGTAGTTGATGCATATTACATTTGTTTAACACATGATATGTAAGTGTGGTAATTGTTCCATATTACATTTGTTTAACACATGATATGTAAGTGTGGTAATTGATCCATATTACATTTGTTTTTTAATAATACAATTTGAACTAGTTACCCTTTTATCATCTTCTTCATATAAGTCAGCCCGTGAGGGCCGTTGACAAAATATAACATAATAAATTATACTTGCATAGCAGATGTCTTCTACATACTCTAAGATTATGCTCGTCTACTCTGACATAGCCCTTGAGGGCCGTTGACAAAATATAACATAATAAATTACACTTGCATAGCAGATGTTTTCTACATATCTGAGGTGACCTGGTGGCGGAGTGACTCCCACTGACACTACAATATAATTGTTCCGTGTTTCTGGTGTTCCTTATATCCACAGGCAAAAATAATAAAAATAATTTTGTAATTGTGTAGCATCTGTTTTCTTAAGTATTGGATAACTTTGTAATGTTTAGTTTCTTTGGAACAATTCCAGTATTGAGCATGGAATATGACATTTGTTTCTAGGAGCATCTGTTCTGTTAAGTCTCTTAATGCACTGTGGTTCACTTTACAAAGCCTCAGTGGCTCAAGGAATTATGTGAATGTTTTGTAGAGATTTAGCTAAGGAAGTATGTTCCCTGAAAACATGCCTTCTTACATAAATGACATTTAACATTGTTTGATAAACTAATTCATTAATTATGGTTATTCCTTTCTGTGTAGAACATGGGAGTGCCACATACAAACAGCAGTTTGTTTTGACGTACCGTGGAACTACAATCACCACACAGACACAGGATGCATACAAGAATGCACTTGAAGGGCAGCTCTCTGATGTACAGACAGCTCTAAGAGGCCTGTTAACATACAACATGGACACAAAGGCACCAACTGTGTATTTGGCTCAAACAGTCAAATTTCTTATCATTGGTGATAAGGTAATCACTGAGTTGCTCTTAGTTAACAAATCAACAAGCTTGTTTTAAGACAAAATAAACAGTTTGATTTTTCAGTCAATGGACTATCAGATGTATACAAATGACTGGTTTGTCTTGATCCCTTTGCCCTCCCCCAATCAGCGATCCTTGTTCCCCCAGTTAATGAACCTTGTTCCCCCAATTAGTGATCCTTGTTCCCCAATCAGCAATCCTTGTTCCCCCAATTAGTGATCCTTGTTCCCCCATTTAGTGATCCTTGTTCACCCAATCAGCGATCCTTGTTCCCCCAATTAGTGATCCTTGTTCACCCAATCAGCGATCATTGTTCCCCCAATTAGTGATCCTTGTTCCCCCATTTAGTGATCCTTGTTCACCCAATCAGCAATCCTCGATCCCCCAATTAGTGATCCTTGTTCACTCAATCAGTGATCATTGTTCACCCAATTAGTGATCCTTGTTCCCCCATTTAGTGATCCTTGTTCACCCAATCAGCGATCCTTGATCCCCCAATTAGTGATCCTTGTTCACCCAATTAGTGATCCTTGTTCACTCAATCAGTGATCATTGTTCACCCAATCAGCGATCCTTGTTCCCCCAATCAGTGATCCTTGTTCACCCAATCAGCGATCATTGTTCACCCAATCAGTGATCCTTGTTCACCCAATCAGCGATCATTGTTCACCCAATCAGCGATCATTGTTCACCCAATCAGTGATCATTGTTCACTCAATCAGCGATCATTGTTCACCCAATCAGCGATCCTTGTTCCCCCAATCAGCGATCCTTGTTCCCCCAATTAGTGATCCTTGTTCACTCAATCAGTGATCCTTGTTCACCCAATCAGCGATCATTGTTCACTCAATCAGTGATCATTGTTCACTCAATCAGTGATCCTTGTTCCCCCAATCAGTAATCCTTGTTCCCCCAATCATTGATCCTTGTTCCCCCAATCAGTGATCCTTGTTCCCCCAATCATTGATCCTTGTTCCCCCAATCAGTGATCCTTGTTCCCCCAATCATTGATCCTCGTTCCCCCAATCATTGATCCTTGTTCCCCCAATCAGTGATCCTTGTTCCCCCAATCATTGATCCTTGTTCCCCCAATTAGTGATCAACAAAGACAATCTTACTGGCGGTTCTGCTATTGACATCACAGCCTACCTGACTAATGAGGAGATCAAGCGTGCGGGGCGGGGCGTCATGCTGGCAACTTACCAGCTAAGACAAGTATTCTCTCACGAGAGTGAGAAAGTTTCTAAATCTCTTGCTTGAAGTATCTTTACATTTGAAGGTGGTATGTGCATGATCATAATCATATTAACCACCAGTTGATCATCCACTATTTACCCTGCCCACCCTCAAGGAGGGTACATTTCTTTGAGAGGCCATTATGCAATCTTATGTCAGTCTGATGTTTATCCTAACAGGTTGACGTGACCTTCAGTCTGCACTACAACCAAGTTCCATCAGATGACATTAAGACTGGTGCTGATATGATAAAAGGCCGCTTTGAGAACATTGACAAGTCTTTAAAGGGCTTGGAGAAACTGAAAGAGGTTGAGCCAAGTGATAAGCCAAAGATAACAGCTGCCTACAGCAACACATCTTTCAATGGCTTCAAATGTCCTGATGGTGAACTACTGCAAGGCAACATCTGTGGTAAGTTCCTACATGTGTAGGTGATACCTCAGTTTGGACAGTGTTCTGAGGAAGACTCCCACATGTAAAGTTTTACAAACTATCATCAGGGAGACTGTCAACTTTTAGTAGGCAATAACATATTTCTGAAAGTGGTGTTCCTGTATGTACAGCAATTTATATCAATGAATGATAAGGACTAGTAGCTATTTTACATGTACAAGATGTAGCCATTTTGAACAGTTGGATGTCTTGGTGATTGTGATCAAAGATTACTACACTGCTTTGTCAGTTGCTACTCACCACTTGATGGTCAGTTTGACCTGTGCACATTTACGTCTTCCTAAAACAGCCCTGCATGAGACACAAAGACTTGCACAATTTCTTATCAAGCACTTTCATCCAAGCAACCAACATATTTACATTCACAGAGCATTCCTGCAAGACAGCCCAGGCAGCTTCATTCATCTAGTCCTAATCCCCACTCCCAGTGTAAAGACAGCCCAGACAGCTTCAGTCATCTAGTTCTAATCCTCACTCCCAGTGTAAAGACAGCCCAGACAGCTTCAGTCATCTAGTTCTAATCCCCACTCCCAGTGTAAAGACAGCCCAGACAGCTTCAGTCATCTAGTTCTAATCCCCACTCCCAGTGTAAAGACAGCCCAGACAGCTTCAGTCATCTAGTTCTAATCCCCACTCCCAGTGTAAAGACAGCCCAGACAGCTTCAGTCATCTAGTTCTAATCCCCACTCCCAGTGTAAAGACAGCCCAGACAGCTTCAGTCATCTAGTTCTAATCCCCACTCCCAGTGTAAAGACAGCCCAGACAGCTTCAGTCATCTAGTTCTAATCCCCACTCCCAGTGTAAAGACAGCCCAGACAGCTTCAGTCATCTAGTTCTAATCCCCACTCCCAGTGTAAAGACAGCCCAGACAGCTTCAGTCATCTAGTTCTAATCCCCACTCCCAGTGTAAAGACAGCCCAGACAGCTTCAGTCATCTAGTTCTAATCCCCACTCCCAGTGTAAAGACAGCCCAGACAGCTTCAGTCATCTAGTTCTAATCCCCACTCCCAGTGTAAAGACAGCCCAGACAGCTTCAGTCATCTAGTTCTAATCCCCACTCCCAGTGTAAAGACAGCCCAGACAGCTTCAGTCATCTAGTTCTAATCCCCACTCCCAGTGTAAAGACAGCCCAGACAGCTTCAGTCATCTAGTTCTAATCCCCACTCCCAGTGTAAAGACAGCCCAGACAGCTTCAGTCGTCTAGTTCTAATCCCCACTCCCAGTGTAAAGACAGCCCAGACAGCTTCAGTCATCTAGTTCTAATCCACACTCCCAGTGTAAAGACAGCCCAGACAGCTTCAGTCGTCTAGTTGTAATCCTCACTCCCAGTGTAAAGACAGCCCAGACAGCTTCAGTCGTCTAGTTCTAATCCTCACTCCCAGTGTAAAGACAACCCAGACAGCTTCAGTCGTCTAGTTCTAATCCCCACTCCCAGTGTAAAGACAGCCCAGACAGCTTCAGTCATCTAGTTCTAATCCACACTCCCAGTGTAAAGACAGCCCAGACATCTTCAGTCGTCTAGTTCTAATCCACACTCCCAGTGTAAAGACAGCCCAGACAGCTTCAGTCATCTAGTTCTAATCCACACTCCCAGTGTAAAGACAGCCCAGACAACTTCAGTCATCTAGTTCTAATCCTCACTCCCAGTGTAAAGACAACCCAGACAGCTTCAGTCATCTAGTTCTAATCCTCACTCCCAGTGTAAAGACAGCCCAGACAGCTTCAGTCATCTAGTTCTAATCCACACTCCCAGTGTAAAGACAAATGTCGAAACTATAGAGTTTTCTTGGTTGCTGCAACAACTTTGTAGAACTCGTTCGTCAACTAAAAACCCACCTGTGTAATCTCGATTATCTTCCACAGCTCCTCAGCATTCCAATCCAGCAGTTTACGACTGGAATTGTTCATCAACTAGTAACTACATGACCCTGTTGTTTGGTGAGCTGCTGAGCTTGGGTTTCCCCGAAGATATTAGCACAATAGAAGTTTCTTGATAGTGCTGTATTGTATATGTCAAATACTTCCCTTCAGACCTCCAGGTTTATTGCAGAGGTGTGCAAATTAAACTTACAGTTTTCTGCTAGTAGCTTTAAAGCACCTTGTTACTGCAGATAAATCCACCATTCTTTACACACTATTGTGTTGTACTTGTTGGTGTGAGTTGGTTGAAGTGTCTAAACATGCCACTTTACTTCTGTGTCATGCTTAAATTTGTCCTCATTTCATGAATGTTGTTGACAACTTTCAGTTCCATGTCCGTCCGGCTATTACAAGAAGGGCTCAGGTTGTGAGCTGTGTCCAAAAGGCACCTACAGTAACGAGTCAAGTCAAGCGTCATGTGTGGACTGTCCAGCTGATACTTACACCTACAATGAGGGATCAGTCAGTGTGGACCAGTGCTATGGTGAGTACATCATTATGTAGTCAGTGTGGACCAGTGCTATGGTGAGTACATCATTATGTAGTCAGTGTGGACCAGTGCTATGGTGAGTACATCATTATGTAGTCAGTGTGGACCAGTGCTATGGTGAGTACATCATTATGTAGTCAGTGTGGACCAGTGCTATGGTGAGTACATCATTATGTAGTCAGTGTGGACCAGTGCTATGGTGAGTACATCATTATGTAGTCAGTGTGGACCAGTGCTATGGTGAGTACATCATTATGTAGTCAGTGTGGACCAGTGCTATGGTGAGTACATCATTATGTAGTCAGTGTGGACCAGTGCTATGGTGAGTACATCATTATGTAGTCAGTGTGGACCAGTGCTATGGTGAGTACATCATTATGTAGTCAGTGTGGACCAGTGCTATGGTGAGTACATCATTATGTAGTCAGTGTGGACCAGTGCTATGGTGAGTACATCATTATGTAGTCAGTGTGGACCAGTGCTATGGTGAGTACATCATTATGTAGTCAGTGTGGACCAGTGCTATGGTGAGTACATCATTATGTAGTCAGTGTGGACCAGTGCTATGGTGAGTACATCATTATGTAGTCAGTGTGGACCAGTGCTATGGTGAGTACATCATTATGTAGTCAGTGTGGACCAGTGCTATGGTGAGTACATCATTATGTAGTCAGTGTGGACCAGTGCTATGGTGAGTACATCATTATGTAGTCAGTGTGGACCAGTGCTATGGTGAGTACATCATTATGTAGTCAGTGTGGACCAGTGCTATGGTGAGTACATCATTATGTAGTCAGTGTGGACCAGTGCTATGGTGAGTACATCATTATGTAGTCAGTGTGGACCAGTGCTATGGTGAGTACATCATTATGTAGTCAGTGTGGACCAGTGCTATGGTGAGTACATCATTATGTAGTCAGTGTGGACCAGTGCTATGGTGAGTACATCATTATGTAGTCAGTGTGGACCAGTGCTATGGTGAGTACATCATTATGTAGTCAGTGTGGACCAGTGCTATGGTGAGTACATCATTATGTAGTCAGTGTGGACCAGTGCTATGGTGAGTACATCATTATGTAGTCAGTGTGGACCAGTGCTATGGTGAGTACATCATTATGTAGTCAGTGTGGACCAGTGCTATGGTGAGTACATCATTATGTAGTCAGTGTGGACCAGTGCTATGGTGAGTACATCATTATGTAGTCAGTGTGGACCAGTGCTAAGGTGAGTACATCATTGTATAGTTAGTGTGGACCAGTGCTATGGTGAGTACATCATTATGTAGTCAGTGTGGACCAGTGCTAAGGTGAGTACATCATTGTGTAGTTAGTGTGGACCAGTGCTATGGTGAGTCCATCATTGTGTAGTCAGTGTGGACCAGTGCTATGGTGAGTACATCATTATGTAGTCAGTGTGGATCAGTGCTATGGTGAGTACATCATTATGCAGTCAGTGTGGACCAATGCTATGGTGAGTACATCATTATGCAATTAGTGTGGATCAGTGCTATGGTGAGTACATCATTATGTAGTCAGTGTGGACCAATGCTATGGTGATTACATCATTATGTAGTCAGTGTGGATCAGTGCTATGGTGAGTACATCATTATGTAGTCAGTGTGGACCAATGCTATGGTGATTACATCATTATGTAGTCAGTGTGGACCAGTGCTATGGTGAGTCCATCATTATGCAATCATTGTGGACCAGTGCTATGGTGAGTACATCATTATGTAGTCAGTGCGGATCAGTGCTATGGTGAGTACATCATTATGCAGTCAGTGTGGACCAGTGCTATGGTGAGTACATCATTATGTAGTCAGTGTGGACCAGTGCTAAGGTGAGTACATCATTATGTAGTCAGTGCGGATCAGTGCTATGGTGAGTACATCATTATGCAATCAGTGTGGACCAGTGCTATGGTGAGTACATCATTGTGTAGTCAGTGTGGATCAGTGCTATGGTGAGTCCATCATTATGCAATCAGTGTGGATCATTGATATGGTAAGTACATAATTATTTAGTCATTGTGGACCAGTGCTATTGTAAGGTATATATTCCTACAATTGAAGCATTTTTTTATGTAGCCAAAGCATTATGCCTGTATCAGCCTGTAGCAGCCTGTATCAGCCTGTATCAGCCTGTATCAGCCTGTGTGTTGTTACCGTACTCTTACATACATTCGTATTGTGAACAGTTAACCCAGGGTTTTTGAGGCCTTCTGGATGGCTGCCATGACCATATATTGATAAAACATTTCTCTCTAGCGCCTAATTTAACAACACTTAAAACCGGGATTAAGACAACTTAATATGGATTATGTGTAACTACTTAATTTTACAGCCAGGTTTCTGATGTGTGATATCTGATATTACAGCCAAGTGTATGATGTGTGATATCCACTGTTACAGCCGAGTGTCTGATGTGTGATGTCTGCTGTTACAGTGGAGTGTCTGATGTGTGATATCTGAAGTTACAGCCAAGTGTATGATGTGCGATATCTGAAGTTACAGCCAAGTGTCTGATGTGTGATATCTATTGTTACAGCTTAATGTCTGATGTGTGATATCTGCTTTTACAACCGAGTGTCTGAAGTGTGATATCTACTGTTACAGCCAAGTGTCTGATGTGTGACATCTGCTGTTACAGCCAAGTGTCTGATGTGTGATATCTACTGTTACAGCTGAGTGTCTGATGTGTGATATCTACTGTTACAGCCAAGTGTCTGATGTGTGATATCTACTATTACAGCTGAGTGTCTGATGTGTGATATCTGCTATTACAGCCAAGTGCCTGATGTGTGATATCTGCTGTTACTGCCAAGTGTCTGATGTGTGATATCTACTGTTACAGCCAAGTGCCTGATGTGTGATATCTGCTGTTACAGCCGAGTGTCTGACATGTGATATCAGCTGTTATAGCCGAGTGTCTGATGTGTGATATCTACTGTTACAGCTGAGTGTCTGATGTGCGATATCTGTTGTTACAGCCAAGTGTCTGATGTGTGATATCTACTGTTACAGCCGAGTGTCTGATGTGTGATATCTGTTGTTACAGCCAAGTGTCTGATGTGTGATATCTACTGTTACAGCCAAGTGTCTGATGTGTGATATCTGTTGTTACAGCCGAGTGTCTGATGTGTGATATCTACTGTTATAGCCGAGTGTCTGATGTGTGATATCAACTGTTACAGCCAAGTGTCTGAGGTGTGATATCTGTTGTTACTGCCGAGTGTCTGACGCGTGATTGATATCTACTGTTACAGCTGAATGCCTGATGTGTGATATCTGCTGTTACAGCCGAGTGTCTGACATGTGATATCAGCTGTTATAGCTGAGTGTCTGATGTGTGATATCTACTGGTACAGCTGAATGCCTGATGTGTGATATCTGCTGTTACAGCCGAGTGTCTGACATGTGATATCAGTTGTTATAGCCGAGTGTCTGATGTGTGATATCTACTGTTACAGCCAAGTGTCTGATGTGTGATATCTACTGTTACAGCCAAGTGTCTGATGTGTGATATCAACTGTTACAGCCAAGTGTCTGATATGTGATACCTACTGTTATAGCCGAGTGTCCCCCAGGACTGGTGTCTGAGTCCAGACTTCCCCCCTGTACAGCATGTCCTCCGTTCATATACTGGCAGAACGCATCCACCTGCGTTGACTGTCCCACAGGAAAAAAGTACACTAGAGGACCACAAGGTGGTGCTGACAGTACTGCATGCAAAGGTTTGAATATTCATCTATTCTCATGAGATGTTTGGATATTCCCATAAAAAGGCATCTTTTAAAAATAACATATACTACTTGATTTCTAGGGTTGATAGCAGAATAAAGACACTTGCCCAATGGTTCACTCCACACACATGTCCTCACACAATTCCCCACCTGGATTGCCAATAAACTCTGTTTTTACACATTAAAAGAGAACATCTGATTTGGTGAAATCAGCCATTTAACAGTTATAAAGTTGTTCCCTTCATCATAATTACCACCAAATACTTATACTAGCACTAAAATTCCAGAAGTTGATCTCAAACATGGCAAAGTTGATCCACTGTCACACATTTTACCACATATTGTCAATAAACTCTACTTTTCATGCTGGTAAACTGCTATATTCGAGGCCCAATCTGCTGATTATTGGTTATTGATATGTGGTTGTAGCTCAGTGTGCGCCTGATTATTGGTTATTGATATGTGGTTGTAGCTCAGTGTGCGCCTGATTATTAGTTATTGATATGTGGTTGTAGCTCAGTGTGCACCTGATTATTGGTTATTGATATGTGGTTGTAGCTCAGTGTGCGCCTGGTCACTTCTCCTACGATGGCCATGAGCCGTGTCGACCCTGTCCCAGAGGCTACTACCAGCACCAGAGTGGACAGACTGACTGCACTGCGTGCTCAGACAGGGATAAGACGACAGCACTGGAGGGTTCAGTCAACAGTGCCAACTGCACTGTGGCAGGTGTGTCCCATGTAGTTGTATAACATATAGTACATATGTCTATATGTATTATGTATGTTGTTACTAGAATATGTTATGTTGATACTGTGAACTGAACACTTCAACACCTCGTGGTGACTTAGTGAGTGTAAACATGTGACTGCTACTGTAGGGTACATTTATTTCACCAAAAACATACTTCAAGTTCAAACAGTAAACTATCGAGTAAGATGAAAACAAATGATAACCTGCAGACACTGCCAGCAGACACTGCCAGCAGACACTGCCAGCAGACACTGCCAGCAGACACTGCCAGCAGACACTGCCAGCAGACACTGCCAGCAGACACTGCCTGCAGACACTGCCAGCAGACACTGCCAGCAGACTAACTGAAGCCAGTGACTGGGGATCCAAGTGAAATAACACTAACTTGACATGCACACACACATCGTAGTGGTGACACACACACACACACCTGTGGCCGTGGTATCGTAGCGGTGACACACACACACGCAAACACACACACACCTGTGGCCATGGTATCATAGCAGTGACACACACACACATACACCTGTCGCTGTGGTATCATAGCGGTGACACACACGCACACATACACCTGTGGCCGTGGTATCATAGCAGTGACACACATGCATACACCTGTGGCCGTGGTATCATAGCGATGACACACATGCATACACCTGTGGCCGTGGTATCATAGCAGTGACATACATACACATGCCTGTGGCCGTGGTATCATAGCAGTGACACGCACACACACACCTGTGGCCGTGGTATCATAGCGGTGACACACACACACCTGTGGCCGTGGTGTCATAGCGGTGACACACACACACACACCTGTGGACGTGGTATCATTATTATTAGTATTATTATTATTATATCGGAATTTATATAGCGCCCGAATCCAATTAAGATAAAATGCTCTCAGGCGCTTTACATGAAACTGCATCAATTAAATAACACTATAAAATACATACTTTACATAAAACTGCATAAATTAAATAAAACTATAAAATATAGATTATTTTAAAAGTAG
>SDWI01001083.1:168952-182659 GCA_009193005.1 Lamellibrachia luymesi | reverse complement strand
GCAGTACATGAACTAGCCTCACCCCTTTATAAAGGGAGCAAGGAAAGGGATAACAGCTGGGGTGGTGCAATAGTACATGAACTAGCCTCACTCCTTTATAAAGGGAGCAAGGAAAGGGAAAAGGGCCGGGGCAGTGCGCCAATACATAGACTAGCCTCCATTTATGGGACAATGAAGAAGAACATAGATCCATATTCATAATGGCCACATTACAACGAACAAACCCAGCAGTCACCAGTCTTTATAGTAGTTTGATAGTCTTAAATAACGTTCAACAACAGGAACTGTGCGGACGTTAGTAAGTAAAAGTACCCGATAGGTCTACAGCACTTTACCGTGCATTATCCTTCAGGATAACACACGTTCTGATAGTTGACAAGACCCGACCCGACCCGCTTCTCATTGTCTGGCGCTGAGGTCTTTCAGACATTTGGGTGAATGAAAACAAGGCATATTACTGGGAATGTGTGATGTTGTGATGAATCATGAGTAGAATAAATGCTTGCTTACAAAAGTAGAAATAAAAAAGTACATAAAATAACACACCTTTGGTCGGTGCATTATCGAGTGTTATCAGCCAAACAACAGTGTTGAGAGCCTGCGGCACTCGTGACGTTTGTTTGGATGATAACACTCGAGCGAATCCACAAACAGTGCACATGACGCTAGAACGCACGCACATACACTCGCGCACGCACATACACTCGCGCACGCACATACACTCGCGCACACACCCCGAAACGTTTCGAGTCAGTTGCTTTTCATAAACTGTTCTTGAGATTGTGAACTGAAGATTAAGTTGACAGCACTTGATGACGCGATACGGTTTTTAGAGAGTGTAATTAAGTCATTGTCCGGGTGCGGTTCGTGGAAGCACAAACACATTTGGCCCTTCCTCCCTCATACACACGCGCGCGCGCGCGCGCGCTTGCACACACGCACGAACACTTTGATGCTATGATTTATTCAGTCAGCTGATATTGTCCACAGGTATTGAACACTGTCGATAGCTGTTCGCGGATGTACTTAATGGCATTGATTCATAAACAGATAACGACCAAATTGTATATAACAAACTGTGGTTCATTAAAGCACACTCGGGCAGTCGAGATGCTAGAAATGATATAGCTTATTTTATATGACACGATTTGGCGATAACAAATATAATGGCCAAAGCATTATGAAGATGTAAAAAGTGTTACAAATAGGGTTTTAGTATAACTGATGGCATTGTCAAGATACACACAGCTACGTTTCAACATGATTACGCACACTCAACACTCACAAAACACGCACGCACGAATGCACGCACGCACACACACACGCACGCACGCACGCACGCACGCACGCACGCACGCACGCACGCACGCACGCACACACACACACACACACACACACACACACACACACACACATACACACACACACAAACACGGTGATGAGTGGCGCCTGTGCTGGTTAGGGGGCGGTCATGTCGAGTACGTGTGCATGCGTGTATTTGAGGTTTGTACTGGTGGACACGATTTGTACTTGAGGACAGGGTTAATATTTGAGGACACGGTTTGTACTTGAGGATACGGTTTGTGCTGGAGGACACGGTTTGTTCTGGAGGACACGATTTGTACTTGAGGACACGGTTTGTACTTGAGGACACGGTTTGTTCTTGAGGACACGATTTGTACTTGAGGACACGGTTTGTACTTGAGGACACGGTTTGTTCTGGAGGACACAATTTGTACTTGAGGACAGGGTTTTTACTTGAGGACACGGTTTGTTCTGGAGGACACGGTTTGTTCTGGAGGACACGATTTGTACTTGAGGACACGGTTTGTTCTGGAGGACACGATTTGTACTTGAGGACACGGTTTGTACTTGAGGACACGGTTTGTTCTGGAGGACACGATTTGTACTTGAGGACACGGTTTGTACTTGAGGACACGGTTTGTACTGGAGGACACGATTTGTACTTGAGGACACGGTTTGTATTTGAGGACACGGTTTGTTCTGGAGGACACGATTTGTACTTGAGGACACGGTTTGTTCTGGAGGACACGGTTTGTACTTGAGGACAGGGTTTGTACTTGAAGACATGGTTTATTCTGGAGGACACGATTTGTACTTGAGGACACGGTTTGTACTTGAGGACATGGTTTGTACTTGAGGACACGGTTTGTTCTGGAGGACACGATTTGTACTTGAGGACAGGGTTTGTATTTGAGGACACGGTTTGTACTGGAGGACACGGTTTGTACTGGAGGACACGGTTTGTACTTGAGGACACGGTTTGTACTGGAGGACACAATTTGTACTGGAGGACACGGTTTGTACTGGAGGACACGGTTTGTACTGGAGGACACGGTTAGTACTGGAGGACACGGTTTCTACTTGAGGACACAGTTTGTACTGGAGGACACAATTTGTACTGGAGGACACGGTTTGTACTGGAGGACACGGTTTGTACTGGAGGACACGGTTAGTACTGGAGGACACGGTTTCTACTTGAGGACACAGTTTGTACTGGAGGACACAATTTGTACTGGAGGACACGGTTTGTACTGGAGGACACAGTTTGTACTGGAGGACACGGTTTGTACTGGAGGACACGGTTTCTACTTGAGGACACAGTTTGTACTGGAGGACACGGTTTGTACTGGAGGACACGGTTTGTACTTGAGGACACGGTTTGTACTGGAGGACACAATTTGTACTGGAGGACACGGTTTGTACTGGAGGACACAGTTTGTACTGGAGGACACGGTTTGTACTGGAGGACACGGTTTCTACTTGAGGACACAGTTTGTACTGGAGGACACGGTTTGTACTGGAGGACACGGTTTGTACTTGAGGACACGGTTTGTACTGGAGGACACAATTTGTACTGGAGGACACGGTTTGTACTGGAGGACACGGTTTGTACTGGAGGACACGGTTAGTACTGGAGGACACGGTTTCTACTTGAGGACACAGTTTGTACTGGAGGACACAATTTGTACTGGAGGACACGGTTTGTACTGGAGGACACGGTTTGTACTGGAGGACACGGTTTGTACTGGAGGACACGGTTTGTACTGGAGGACACGGTTTCTACTTGAGGACACGGTTTCTACTTGAGGACACGGTTTCTACTTGAGGACACGGTTTGTACTTGAGGACACGGTTTGTACTGGAGGACACGGTTTGTACTGGAGGACGCGGTTTGTACTGGAGGACGCGGTTTGTACTGGAGGACGCGATTTGTACTGGAGGACGCGGTTTGTACTGGAGGACATGGTTTGTACTGGAGGACACGGTTTGTACTTGAGGACACGGTTTCTACTTGAGGACACGGTTTGTACTGGAGGACGCGGTTTCTACTTGAGGACACGGTTTGTACTGGTGGACACGATTTGTACTTGAGGACAGGGTTAATATTTGAGGACACGGTTTGTACTGGAGGACACGGTTTGTACTTGAGGACACGGTTTGTACTGGAGGACACGGTTTGTACTTGAGGACACGGTTTGTACTGGAATTCAGTCCCCAAGCTCTGTGCATTTTATGATCAACTCGAAGAAGTACGGATCACGTAATAGTGGCGCCATCTACCGAACAATGGAGAGTTAACGCAATATCGAGTCAATAGTATGCGTCAATATTGTAGTTGCGTATAAAGCGGTATGGCCAGACAAATATGGGCCTCGGCAATATCTGGGCTTTGAACCCAAGCGTAAAATGTGTCTGAATAACGCAACAGTTGGTAACACACAAGGGATCACCACTGAACGTTGATAGAAAGCACGAAACGCAAATTCTAACATGTGAGCTCAAACATTATTGTTTTTAACACTTTTCTTAAAATATTAGCACTGTTTTCCAAATGTCACATTTCTTTTTGTGCGCGTTGAAAACAATTGAGATTTAAAATGCATACACCGGTCTTATAAAAAAAATACGAAACATCAGAAGCCGTATTGCGCTGCCAAAACGATCCCCTCAGCCTCAGCCAACTGTGGTCGGTATGTTGTTGGTGTAGCCTATTCACCAATAATTCCAATTGTGTACAACAAAGTTATATAATAAATGATGATAATAATAAAATAAAAACAGAATAATAAATATAATAAAACAAGCGAAAAATTAATACATGTACAGAAAACGACAATACACTTCAGACGGTAAAGGACGTAATGACGGTATAGGACGTAATGACGGTAAAGGACGTAATGACGGTATAGGACGTAATGACGGTAAAAGATGTAGACGGTAAAGGACGTAATGACGGTAAAAGACGTAATGACGGTAAAAGATGTAGACGGTAAAGGACGTAATGACGGTAAAGGACGTAATGACGGTAAAAGACGTAATGACGGTAAAGGACGTAATGACGGTAAATTATGTAATGACGGTAAAAGACGTAATGACGGTAAAGGACGTAATGACGGTAAAAGATGTAATGACGGTAAAGGACGTAATGACGGTAAAGGACGTAATGGCGGTAAAAAACGTAATGACGGTAAAGGACGTAATGATGGTAAAGTACGTAATGACGGTAAAGGACCTAATTAGGACCTAATGACGGTAAAGGAAGTAATGACGGTAAAGGACGTGATGACGGTAAAGGACGTGATGACGGTAAAGGACGTACTGACGGTTAAGGACGTAATGATGGTAAAGGACGTAATGACGGTAAAGGACGTAATGACGGTAAAGAATGGGTAAAATATGAACAATGTACGGCGCGGGCACATCAGGACTATGCAGGGCACCAGTGTGGACAATTTGTTTGCGAAATGAGCGATGACGTTGCACGCACATTTTTAAGAGACATAAATCGGGTGGTGTATTCACTCGCCCTTTATATATAGTATTTATTTGTAGTATTTATACAATAAGGTGCCATTTCTAAGTACAGACGTAGTGAAATACGTGGAGAAGATGATTCATTTGAAAAACTTTTTTTCGTTTAAAAATGTCAACTTTATGACAAACCTTGCTGAAGGACAATTCGTATTACCTTAGTTTTGCTATAGTTTTCAGCGTGGAATGTCAGCTGAGACAGGCTGTGTTGGCCTGCCAGGCTTAACAGATGTCCCCTTAAGAAACAAAACCTGCCACTCTCTACTTTATCGTATACTCCCGTTTCCGCTCTGCAATAAAAAAAATTATTGTCGTTTCATGCACAACACTTTTAAATACAGTGTTTTACCTCTGAGAGCAATTGATGATAATGACCGACACAGTTCCCAATCAGTGGCGGGTGTATCGTTCAGTTCCAGTATCAAGGTTTATTACATAAGCAACGAAATGTATTTTATTTTCCGTATGTGACTAGACACTTGTTTATTAATTTATCAGATAAAGTGGTATCACTATGTCTATGATATCGATGTGAATAATTCAAGCCAGTCTCATGTAATTGTGTACCTTTGCATAATGTTAAAGAATAAAACAAACCTTCGTTTCAGTGATAATATTGGCCCCTGGGATACTGGATCTGTGGATATATGCAAAGTCAAAAGTATCTGCGTCAGGTTATTGATAGCACGAGTGCAACACTCCAGACCATAAACACAAACACAATGAACGAAGTACTATGTATAAACATAACAATGTTTATGCTGTCCAGAACCCTTAAGAACATTCACATTACACTGTTGTGATAGGAAATAGTTTCACACGTATCAATACAAATCATTTTAATTACAAGCACCGTTTTATAACTATTGATGCAGCACATAAAACCCTCACTATGGTACGTTGGTGATGCAGTGGCTGACTATGCATTATACGGAGACATCACGGATACACATAGTACACAAACACTTATTTTATGATACGAACTACGTATTATAAAAATATAATGAATAGATGGCGAATATTGTGTATTTTCAATGTCCGGCTTGCGGTAAATGTTGCGTACGTACAAGCTTTCAGTAACTGCTATTGAGTCCTAACGAATTATGCTTGCGCTATGCTCCACGGTGGAATGATTACAGCAACATCACTCTTGAACGAAGAACGATATGAATAGATTAATTTATTAAAATGATCGGGCTAAGCTGGAATGTTTAATACTGAATAAATATCAAATGTGGTGAGATAACTGACTGTGTTTAATATCAACGTCGAATGCGTAATATATGTTATAGGTAATATATGCACGTAAGTGTAAAACGTTTTAGTGAACGTCTATTGATTACTTTACAAAATGAGCACGTGACCTAACCTAGCGGGAACTTGTGGTCGAACATGAACATATATTGGAAGCGCCACGATTGGAATTCTGTGCCCCGATCGCACGGAATGAGCTGCGGCATTTGTTCTTTGTTGTGGACCTTGTTGATGTTGGTCACCTGCGTCAGACAGTACTCCAACTTTTTGCCCTTCTCCGTCGTCGCCACCTTGATGGATCCCTCCACTTCCTGCGTCCTGTCAACCGACCACGTCCAAGTCTCGACGTCCGGGGTGCACTGCTCCAGCCGCACCAGGTAGGTGGACACCTCGACCTTGGCGCAGCGGCCGCGATGCACCAGCCGCTGACGGGTGTCGATTGAGAAGAGGTTCTCGGGCAACACTCGGTGGAAGAAGCACATGTAGGTGATGCCGATGTATCCGTCTTCCATCTCGTAGAGACATGCCTCCGTCTTCAGGTTCGTCACCTCGCCGTAGAACGTCGCGTCTCGCGGTGGCGTTGGTATCTCCGGTACGACGTTGCGCATGTACCAGTCGAAACCGGAGCATTTGAGCTTCCTCTTGAGCGCCCGGCGACGCTCCAGCGATGCCATGTCCCGGGCGTCGAAACTTGTTCGCTTCGATGACCAGTTCCAGGTCGAGGCGTAGAAGAAGTCCTTCCAATCGTCCATCCACAGCTCGGCGATGCGCATCAGGTTCTTCTGGACAATCTTCTCTCGGTCGCCGTCGAACGAGTAGGCGAACGGCTTGAATGTGTGGGCGACTCGTGAGCACGGATGGGTGAGAACCTGCAACCGTCAAACACGCACACTCGCAGTCGTCCAACCAGCCACCTATAGCGGCGTCGGCAACAACTGACGATCAAACACATTTTTCAACATATCCAAAAGGTTTTTGTTTACCTCGGTATATCTTTCGCCACCTTATCGAGGTGGCTTCATCAGTATTAATGACGATGACGTCCTGATAGGATTATGTCATCGTAGACGTGTGACCGTTCGTAGTTCCTTTCATCTCGGTTGATCGCAACGAACGCCCACACGTCTGCGATCACACCATCCTACCAGGATGTCATTTGATCACACCGTCCTACCAGGACGTCACTTGATCACACCGTCCTACCAGGACGTCATTTGATCACACCGTCCTACCATGACGTCATTTGATCACACCGTCCTACCAGGACATCATTTGATCATACCGTCCTACCAGGACGTCATTTGATCACACCGTCCTACCAGGACGTCATTTGCATTGAAGAAGCCACTTGGCAAGGTGGCGAAAGCTCTACAGGTAAGCAAAAATCCTTTTTTGATGCGTTGAAAGAAGTGTTTGATCATGAAAATTAACTATCCTGAGAAACGTTCAACAAACAGAGTAAGATGCACGAATTGGCCAACTACACCCAAGAGAGACAGACGAATCGAATTTAACTACAGTGCCACAGGTTACACTTAAGGCACCAGACATGTTCTCCGTAAGACGGTGAACATCTTGTCGTTTTGTTCTGGTCTGTGTGTCACGTGTTTCTCGTTTCACGCGGATCAATGATTCTTACGTTTTGTCAGTGTTGTGATTTTTTTTGACGTTTCACACACGCCATGCAGTAATTACACTTTCAGTATAGAAATACGTACCCAATTTATATGAGGTACTAAATGAGGTATTCATCTGGTCTTTCATTACACTATGTCTCTCCCTCTTCTCACAGAAAGTCTATCTTTATATTATCCTTCTGTTTTTTTAATGTTCAAACACGAGTATAATAATATTATCATGATAGTGTCCGACAGCGCACCTTAATAATTATATTAAAGTGTACCTCTTCCAATGCCATCTGATAATGTGGAAAGATCGTTCAAGTATGCATAAAATGGACTGCATCGCGAGCATATTAGTTCTAGGTTGTTCTATGAAGGAACATTGCCGGCGATATGCAAACATTTAATTTTCAAAGCACCTGTCACCGAGGTGTGTCAGAAACAACTTTGTTGGACATCAAGGACTCCTGGTAATTACACTTGGTAAATCCTTACAGCTGTGAATGGCTAGAAGAGAACACATTACGTCACAAGGGTCACACCTCGAGCGATTGGCTGTCGAGATTATGGAACGCCAGTTTGACAAAACCAAATCAATCAATATGATGCATATTCTCTAGCAAGCATAACGAAAATAGTTTATTGTCTTTACATTTAATTGTGTGTCCAATCCCAGTAAATGCAGAAATGGAAGACATTGAAGAAACAAAAGAGGCGAACCCCTTCAGGCGAACCCCTCCATTAATACTAATATTAATAATAACTTTATTCTTATACAGGGCGATTTTTTTTAAAAGCTCAATGTTCTTTACATAAGATGCATTAAATAAATAAATACATATAGACATATTATACATGAAACAAATTCATATAAACAGTGTTAAAGACAAATAAAATGTATTTAGAGGTAGACTAATTATATAAGTAATTACATTAGGAATAAAACTACCTGGCTCAATATAGCAAAATAAAATTATTTAACCTAAACAATTTAAATAAGTTAAATGATAAAAGGTAAAAAAGTATTTTAAATGTCAATTGTTCAAGCAATATTCCTGACGGAACAGGAATGTTTTCAGAGCTTCCTGGAAGACGCTGATAAACTAGATACTCTTAAGTGACACTTGTACCACAAGTAACTGTTGTTTGGCTGACCGCAGTGAACGCGTGGCGGAGTGAACGCGTGGCGGAGTGGCTGTTCAACAAGTCAGCTAAATAATATGGAGCCACGTCATGTAAACAAAGACAGAGACAGGCGAGCAGGAGAATCTTAAGCTCTATCCTGCGGTGAATGGGTAGCCAGTGTAAATCCCGGAGAACTAGTGTTATATGTTCTCTACGGGGCACGTACAAGATAATCATTGCTATCCTATTTTGTACACGTTGTAGTGTATGAAGTAAGTTCCGCGGAAGGCCGGAGAGCTGCGCGCTTCCGTAATCTAATTTAGAAATAACAAATGTAATAACGCACCTGTCCGCCACACATCCACGTACGGAAGGCCAGCTCGATGTTCTCACCGCCCCAGACGTTCATGGCGTCGTCGAAGCCGCCGATGTGGTGGAAGTAGTCCTTCCTGACGGCGATGGCGCAGCCTACGAGGGTCGGCGAGCGGTGGGCCTGGGCCTCACTCCTCAGTCGACGGCGCTCGTGAGCCGGCATCTGCATCCACACGTACCTGCGGGAGAGAAGTCGCCCATGTTGACACGCCACGGCAGAGCTGTCTTGCACAGCGGTGGCACAACCAACATAAAACAATTGTCATTACTTAACTAAACGACTGCGACTGAGGTTGGGACATCGCGATATTGATTGTATTAGTATTTATAATACCTCGGTTGTTTAAAAATAGCATCTATGCAAAACGAGTTTCTATCGTGATCTTTCATGTCTTCATATTGTAAAAAATACATGATTTGGAGATGATTTAAAATATGTTAGTGATACGACATATATAGTGATCGCTTTACAGCAATATAAGTTTTTTTATAGGGTGATTTATTGGTCTTCAAATTCCCGGTTTAATTATAATAAATATTAAAACACGAAGTGTATTATTATGACTTTAGATGAACTTTGAGTGAGATCAAAGGATAGATAATTGAGGCATTTTAATGATAGGAAAACCCACATCAATTAACCGAATTGTAAATAAAACGGATAATGTATCGTGATGATGAAGTTCTATCAGATGAACTCATTAGCCAACCCTAACTTTCCAATATAACCGTCGCTTGATATCCCTAGATCTCATCGTCCCAACGTGTTCCCGTTGAATGTCCCAAGACTATCTACCAGAAACCCCTTGTGAATCTCCCCAGACGACATCAACAAACTCGCTGTAGTTCCAACTAATTCCCCACTGAATGTTCTTAGATGACCTAACAAAAGGCCCAATAAAACACCTTCAAGCTTACAAATAAATAATAATAATAATTATTATTATTACTTGAAGTCAGATCTGACCTCCCATTAACCAATCCGAGATCCTACTTTTTCCCGCCTACCTGAGGTCCCAACTGAATCCCCCGCGCGGCACGTGACTCCCCGAGGTCTGATACTCGATGGTGTCTGGGTCTATCTGGTCGACGTGAGGCTGAATAACTGACTGCGGGTTCTTTCGAAACTCTTCCAATAAAGGCTCCAACCAACCAACGTTGTTTTCTGTGTGAGCGTCCTGTGGATGTGTAAGACGATGTTTGATAGGTTGTCGATTGGACAGTTTACGTTTAATGTAGGCCTAGTCTCGATTATCCGAATCCCGTTCGGCTTCGTGAATTCGCGTCTGGCAGCAGAGGCGTGATCTCGTGTTTACCCACTGTCACCGCTCCATTTTGTGTAGGCGTTACAGCAAAGCGCCAGCAGACAATCAACGTCATTTTCGAGATGCTACACTAAAAAATGTTTTGCCTGATTTAACTTTTCAGTCTGAGAGTTGTGTCAATATAATCAAAGTTTGAAGTTAATTCGAATTGCATCGTATAAACTGATAAAAGTTAACTCTCATTTTATGAAATAGCCAAATGCCCGGATGACATCGTAATTAGCTAGTTATATCGTCCAGAATCTGGGTGTATACGTAATTTCCGTCACAATGAAAAGTATACATTGCATCCAGTCGATGATGTGTGCCCCAAACGGTGGCGCCACAGCACGGAGCCTGGATAACCGAGGCTAGTGTAGGTCTATAGGCTATATGATCATGACCGTTATGATACGTTAGGTTAAGACGAATGAGTATTTACATTATTATGTTTTGTGCCTCGATTCAAGTAAGAATATGACTTGGCGACCAATTACTTGGCGACCAATATGATGTGGTTTTAGTTTCGTACAAACCTGGAACATGAGCACTTTGCCCTTAGCGAGTCTGGCGCCGATCAACCGTACCCGGATCAGTCCTTCCCGTTTCTGTGTCCGGAGTAGCTTCACCTGCAGAGAAACAGGACGCGTGTGTGAAATTATACTTTGTTTACCGTTTTCCTTCAATTTAACTATCCGCTAGGTGGAGGCACTTTACAGTGCAGCGATAACATTCGCTGGTTTCGGCGCGTGGCCAAATGGTGGGCCAGTAGGGAACCAGCCTGGGCCAGCCCAAAGCACATTTCACCTGTAAATTACCGTATACTTCTCTCAGTCAGAATATTCAACTTATGTTATTATTGTTTGCGACGTTTTGATAACGCATGCACGCACGCACGAACGAACGCTATAGTATATACTGAACTAAATCAGTACTGCACACGCTCGATACTTTTGTAAGACACCCGTAATAACAACTGCTCGAGTACTTTTGTAAGACACCCGTAATAACAACTACTCGAGTACTTTTGTAAGACACCCGTAATAGCAACTACTCGAGTACTTTAGAAGAGTTGCCTGTCCCGTGGCTGGGGGTGGTTCATACAAGAAGGAAACCAGCCGGTTTAACGAACCACCCCCAGCTGTGGTGATTGCGCCATTTGGCGTTAATACGGCTCCCGCACCTGCCTATAATTGCGCCTTCGGGATACAACTTCAAATTAGACCGCACGCGGAGAACGGAGGCGAGATTGCCGACTTGCGAGAAGCTTGTCCTGACACGACTTCCAGCAAATACGCGGAAAGTAACAAGCGTATGCGTTATGCCAGGGTCTAACATCTAGCTATGACAGGCTGCAGAAAAGTTATGTTTTTCCCATTCAAATCAATGTTAACAATCAATTAAGCAATTACACACTGTGCACAAAGTTATGGTTCGGTTTTAATGAAAACTGTAAGGGCCTACACTTTGAATTTTGTCATATCCTACATATTTGTTTTCGAGAAGAGCAACATCGGGGATCCTTCCGTCACTGACACGTGCACGTGTTGCCAGCCAGCGTACACCGGGGATCCTTCCGTCACTGACACGTGCACGTGTTGCCAGCCAGCGTACACCGGGGATCCTTCCGTCACTGACACGTGCACGTATTGCCAGCCAGCGTACACCGGGGATCCTTCCGTCACTGACACGTGCACGTGTTGCCAACCAGCAATTATAGATTTAGGTCTACGCGCAGCAGATGTGTTGTAGTCTGTAAATATGCCTTTTTCTCTGTTCAAAAACTACATTATTTTTGTCATGGCGCAAAAATCCTCGAAACGGAGTTCACCGTCTCAAACTAACTGACTCGTTATTCATCTACCATAAACCCTGAACTAAAATAACGATAAGTCACCGACAGTAGCCTAAGAGTTTGCTCAAAGGTAGTGGCGGAATATCATACTTTTGCCCAAGGTTCGAACTTGGAGACGTTAGTCTTTGCCACGGCTCCTATGCCTACGCATAATGAGCGACAACACCTCGATCTTCCCCGACTGAGCAGCGATACAGTGCTTCAGCAGCCTGGCCTCGAAACCCGAGACAAGGATTCAACCCCACAAATCAAATGTAAACAAAGGGGCCCGCGGTGCACTGGCAGTCCCCTTAATCCGGGCACTGAGGATGCTGTTAGAAATGTTATTATAACAGTTTGTCTGATCGAATAAATTAATTTTGTGAAGCTGATTCCAGTCTTGAGACGGGACCAAGTCTGGAGCATCGGTAATGCCGTCTAAAATTACAATAAGAATCCGTGTGCGAATTTCTTTTCAACTCGACTGAGTAATATGAGTTTATCATGTGAGATGAGTTTATGTTGAGCATGTTAGACACGGTTACATGATTGCCAATGGCGGTTGAACGATGGATGCCAGGAGTTTGTTCTTCTGCGTCACGAGTGTGATACAAGCCATCGCCTTTGTCTGTGTCAATACCAGTAGCAATGTGTAATTCGGTGTGTTTTGTATAACGACGTCACTGTCTGTCTGGTGCCTACAATACGGAATTAATTAATTGTGTGTTCACACGCACTGACTATCTAGAGTTACCGAGAAACGTGTTCTCGAGCAACATCAGGAAAATATCATCAAGGATGGCGGATTTGCATTGCTTGTATATATCATTGTTTCAGCAGTTCCTTTCGTCTGACCTTTATGTGTGAATGCAACGTTTCTTCCAACGAGTATCGTATTCCACAGCTATATAAGTTTGTTTAATAGTAAGTTAATTAAACATGGAGGTTTATGACCGTGGTAATGGTGCTTGGATGAGACCGTTTGAAAAAATTCTGTGAAAACAAGTGAGTTGTTATGCTCTGGAATCAAACTTAATCTTCTGGTTGGACCTGGGTGACATGCAATGGCAGTTAAAGTTATTTAATGGACATATTAAAATGTACGCGTAGTCAATGCAACACGCTGCCATACGTCGTGGACATGTTTAAACAGTTCGGCGGACGGAAATCAATGTGCATAAAAAAAACTGTCCGCAAGAATTTCGCTACCGCCAAACAGTGACGGTATTTTTGGCGCATGCGTAAGAGTGATTTGTAGTCAGCAGCTGTGCTCGTAATTATTACTCATAAGTCTTACTGAAATCAAACGAAGATGCAACTAAACGTTTACAAAGGTAAACATTTCGGAGAGAGAGGGGAT
>SDWI01001083.1:141012-152782 GCA_009193005.1 Lamellibrachia luymesi | reverse complement strand
GTGTGTGTGTGTGTGTGTGTGTGTGTGTGTGCTTGCGTGCATGTATGCGTGGGTGCGGTGTGCGTGCGTATACGTGTAGGAACGGAGGACATATTTCTTTACGATATGTATGTTTACGGAGATTAGAGCTATACGCGTCCATAAATAAGACATCCATGTCGCATACCTTCTGGACATAGTCATATGTCACAACGTGTAACGACCCGGATCGAGAGCGAGTCATCCTTGAAGTGAAGGTGAAATACTCGTTCTTTTCAAACTGGAAATCAGTTTTGAGTGGGGGTAGCCCAAGGATCAGTTTTAGGAAGTTTGAAATTTGCGTATGACACAAAAGTGTTCAGAAAGGTTAACACTGATAATGATAAGCAACATTTACATCTATGAGAAATGGCAGATGTTGTTAAATTTTGGGAAATGTAAATGCCTACATACAGGACATGGGAACTTGGATGTAAACTATAAATGGGAGATACTGTTCTGGGTACTACTGTAAAAGAAAAGGATTTAGGAGTTACAATCAGTGCTGATATTAAAGTTTCAGAGCAGTGTGGTATTGCAGCTTCAAAGAGTAAAAAAATTCTTGGGTTGATTAGGAGAAACATAACATACAAAGAAAAAAACTTATAATACTTCTGTAAAAAGCAACAGTTAGACCTCATTTAGAATACTGTATACAAGCATGGAGACCATATCGTAAGAAGGATATAGATACGCTTGAACGCATACAAAGGAGAGCAACTAAAATGATTCCAGAACTGAGAGACCTTAGTTATGAAGAACGCCTGAAAGAATGTGGTTTAACAACTCTAGAGACAAGGAGGTTAAGAGGAGATCAGATTGAAGTTTTTAAGATATTGAATGGGTATGAAAATATTGATAGAAATATGTTTTTCTCACTCAAGAAGGATAGCAGAACTAGAGGACATGAGGTAAAATTAGTAAAGGATCAATGTAGATTGGACATCAGGAAGCACTCGTTCTCACAGAGGACAATAAATGAATGGAACAAATTGTCTACAGATTGTGTAACTGCTAGCAGCGTGAATATGTTTAAAAACAAGGTTGACACATATCTCAGGAGGACGGGTTACACGTAGATGAACATTTTTCTCGATAAGCCAATGGCTTCCTTGTCCACTCGCCATCTGGGCCTTTGGCTTGGATGGCAAATCTTGTTAAATCTTGTTGAATCTTGTTAAATCTTGTTAATGTGACATCATCTCAACACAACAAAGTTTATGTGCAAGGTAGAAACTGCTATTTCTACTTGCCTGGTTAAAGTGAATGTGATTGCGTCGTGTTTCATTCAATCGTGTCCTCGTGCAAAGAAGCTATAGCAGACTTGACTGAGCAGCGTCGTGGACGCTTCTATAGAGGCGCATGAAGTTGGAGTCCATTAAACATTTACCCCCCGTGTGTGATATTTTATTCCCCTTGCATTGGCACCGGGTAGAAGGGGACCAGCGACTGTTAGTGTATTTTCCGAAAGACACAGATAAAGTAGACTGAACGAGGCTGCTCTGGCATCTGAGCAGCGGCATGGTAGACTCGAACGTCGGTTCTCTCAAATGAGAGTCCGATGTTCTATGTTCTAACGTGCCCCACAATGCACCTTAAGCCATATAGAAAGATGTTGGATTACAACAGGTTAGCTGCCTAGTGGTATAATGACAGCATTATATTACCCAGAGCATTAACTGATAGATTAGACAATGTTACTTGATGTATTATCGAATGATGCTCTCGGACTAGACACATACAAAGCCTTTAACACCACGTTGCAGAAGCTCTGCATTGTTCTTCGATCTAGTCATTGATATAAGTGGCTCACTGGCCGGCCGCCTACGTCGTTGATACGAGTTCGCCTGCACGTGCTCAAACATAGTTGTGGTTTCGGTACGGCTGACTTGTGAATAGCTGTATGGGTCATGCCTCAGTTAGACTTGTGAATAGCTGTACGGGTCATGCCTCAGTTAGACTTCCTTGTGTATTACACACGAATGTAGCGCGTAGTAAGTTTGGCTATAGGAAGTTTTAAAATATTCATATCATCTGATATAAGTGCCTTTGAGCAGGGACATTGCCATGTTTGCTGGTAGACAATGTTGACAGTGTAACTATTTTTTCGCCACAAGGCACGAGTGCGTAGTAATTTATACAGAAATTGGTAAAGATTGACGGGTATGGCTCGTTCAGCCATTTTAAAAGAGTTAGAAACTTGTGATTTTGACAAAACTCGACCAGCATGTCAATGAGATGATGAAAACGACAGGAAAGAAGTTTCATAATTTTTTATGGTCACGTTTTCTTATAATTGTGCAAAACGTTAACATGGTCACCAATGGGAAATGTAACTGTAGGCTGATCCCTGTAGCCTACTTGGTTAACTCGAGGTTAGAGGGAGATATGGGTAACCTCTGGTATATTGTATTCGAGTTAAATAATATGTTTATTTTCAAGGCCCTTACTGAGAACATGTTCGATGGTCAGGGCGACACACACAATGGAAGTGTAATTATCAAGCCAAGGATGGGCGCTTTTCTCGGTGTATTCTTTACTGCAGTATTACAATAATATACTTTTAGTGTTGCGAAGTATTTACAATTCTATATTGTAAGTATTTGTCATATATATTTCATCCCCCCCTCCGTTTTGAGTTTGATCAACGCATTGAATACAGACAATCGACAAAATGATTTAGGCGGCGTTTTCGAAGAGCACAAATTATAGATGCCTTACACAGACTGGCGTCTCCATCTACTTGTGCGGCTTGAATGGTGACTGGTTTTTCAATAGTTATCATACACACCGCGACTGCCCAATTATGTTAGTGTTATTTATGATATTGAACACAATATGGACATTGTTGGGACCAGTGTATAACATCCAAAACACTCCCGTTTAATACACTACGGTAGTGTTTTGAATGTAGGTTCAAAACAACAGGTTGTTCAATACACTCTTGTCGCGTTGAAAATAGGTCGATATCCATAGACAGATGACACTCATTTGTACGTTAGAATATAGTATGCTGTTGAAACTACATAACATGTTTTTATGATAAAACGATCGTGATTATTTGATCAAAATGATTTTGAACTTGTGCACTGTAGTGTTTTGAATTTAGGTTGAAATCACACTACAGTGTTTGAACCTAGGTTAAAAACACTACCGTAATTTTTTTTCGAGGGTGAGTGCGTTGAACGTACTACACTTGTCAAGACACTACGGCTATTCCGGTTTCTCAAGTTGGTGTTAACAAGTACTTGTGTAATAAAATGATAAACGACAGTGTCGTGAGTACAAACACAAAGCGTCAACCACCTAATTTTTTATCACGTTTCGGTTCGCTTCAGAAACACGGAGGACAAACAAGAAGATAGAGAACCGACTTCAGAAACATGGAGGACAAACAAGAAGATAGAGAACCGACTTCAGAAACACGGAGGACAAACAAGAAGATAGAGAGCCGACTTCAGAAACATGGAGGACAAACAAGAAGATAGAGAGCCGACTTCAGAAACATGGAGGACAAACAAGAAGATAGAGAGCCGACTTCAGAAACATGGAGGACAAACAAGAAGATAGAGAGCCGACTTCAGAAACATGGAGGACAAACAAGAAGATAGAGAGCCGACTTCAGAAACATGGAGGACAAACAAGAAGATAGAGAGCCGACTTCAGAAACATGGAGGACAAACAAGAAGATAGAGAGCCGACTTCAGAAACATGGAGGACAAACAAGAAGATAGAGAGCCGACTTCAGAAACATGGAGGACAAACAAGAAGATAGAGAGCCGACTTCAGAAACATGGAGGACAAACAAGAAGATAGAGAGCCGACTTCAGAAACATGGAGGACAAACAAGAAGATAGAGAGCCGACTTCAGAAACATGGAGGACAAACAAGAAGATAGAGAGCCGACTTCAGAAACATGGAGGACAAACAAGAAGATAGAGAGCCGACTTCAGAAACATGGAGGACAAACAAGAAGATAGAGAGCCGACTTCAGAAACATGGAGGACAAACAAGAAGATAGAGAGCCGACTTCAGAAACATGGAGGACAAACAAGAAGATAGAGAGCCGACTTCAGAAACATGGAGGACAAACAAGAAGATAGAGAGCCGACTTCAGAAACATGGAGGACAAACAAGAAGATAGAGAGCCGACTTCAGAAACATGGAGGACAAACAAGAAGATAGAGAGCCGACTTCAGAAACATGGAGGACAAACAAGAAGATAGAGAGCCGACTTCAGAAACATGGAGGACAAACAAGAAGATAGAGAGCCGACTTCAGAAACATGGAGGACAAACAAGAAGATAGAGAGCCGACTTCAGAAACATGGAGGACAAACAAGAAGATAGAGAGCCGACTTCAGAAACATGGAGGACAAACAAGAAGATAGAGAGCCGACTTCAGAAACATGGAGGACAAACAAGAAGATAGAGAGCCGACTTCAGAAACATGGAGGACAAACAAGAAGATAGAGAGCCGACTTCAGAAACATGGAGGACAAACAAGAAGATAGAGAGCCGACTTCAGAAACATGGAGGACAAACAAGAAGATAGAGAGCCGACTTCAGAAACATGGAGGACAAACAAGAAGATAGAGAGCCGACTTCAGAAACATGGAGGACAAACAAGAAGATAGAGAGCCGACTTCAGAAACATGGAGGACAAACAAGAAGATAGAGAGCCGACTTCAGAAACATGGAGGACAAACAAGAAGATAGAGAGCCGACTTCAGAAACATGGAGGACAAACAAGAAGATAGAGAGCCGACTTCAGAAACATGGAGGACAAACAAGAAGATAGAGAGCCGACTTCAGAAACATGGAGGACAAACAAGAAGATAGAGAGCCGACTTCAGAAACATGGAGGACAAACAAGAAGATAGAGAGCCGACTTCAGAAACATGGAGGACAAACAAGAAGATAGAGAGCCGACTTCAGAAACATGGAGGACAAACAAGAAGATAGAGAGCCGACTTCAGAAACATGGAGGACAAACAAGAAGATAGAGAGCCGACTTCAGAAACATGGAGGACAAACAAGAAGATAGAGAGCCGACTTCAGAAACATGGAGGACAAACAAGAAGATAGAGAGCCGACTTCAGAAACATGGAGGACAAACAAGAAGATAGAGAGCCGACTTCAGAAACATGGAGGACAAACAAGAAGATAGAGAGCCGACTTCAGAAACATGGAGGACAAACAAGAAGATAGAGAGCCGACTTCAGAAACATGGAGGACAAACAAGAAGATAGAGAGCCGACTTCAGAAACATGGAGGACAAACAAGAAGATAGAGAGCCGACTTCAGAAACATGGAGGACAAACAAGAAGATAGAGAGCCGACTTCAGAAACATGGAGGACAAACAAGAAGATAGAGAGCCGACTTCAGAAACATGGAGGACAAACAAGAAGATAGAGAGCCGACTTCAGAAACATGGAGGACAAACAAGAAGATAGAGAGCCGACTTCAGAAACATGGAGGACACACAAGAAGATAGAGAGCCGACTTCAGAAACATGGAGGACAAACAAGAAGATAGAGAGCCGACTGAGAGGTTTTGAAGGAAGGTGCCTCAGAAGAATCCTGAGAATACGTTGGGAGCAGCGAGTACGAAACAAAGACATCGCAGAACGCACCAACATCAACAACATCGTAGATGAGGTATTACAGAGAAGATGGCGATGGCTTGGCCATGTTCTCAGAATTGACAGCAATAGCCTTCCACACACCACCCTTAAATAGACACATATTGGAGAAAAGGCCACTGGGGACCTGGAGAAGTGCTGTTAAAGAAGAGATGAAGATGGCCTGAAAGACCTGGATCGAACTTGGCTGACTCGTCCAAGACCGGTCTGACTGGAGAAGATACGTTGGCGCAACGAAGAGAACTGAGTTAGTGTATTTCTGTCAACTGTAGGTCCTCCGGGGTCGCGACTGATCATGTTTGATTAGCAATGCATGTTGCTGTCGCCTATCACGCAATCGCACCCATTGAGATCGGCCTCGCCAAACATGTATATAATGACCAACCATCCTAATGTATACATTCGTATTCGTGTCGTGCTATTCAGGCACTGTGTTCTTTCTGTTTGTGTTGATGTATGTGGTTGTGAGTGCGCCAGACACGACTAGGTTGCTCAACAAATTGCACTGAAACGTTACAATGATGACGAACTCGTCCTCGAGTGGGCTGGTCGAGTGCTTGTGTCATCCGGCAGGACGAAATGATACACAGCATGTGCTCTCTGCACGAGGTTTATTGCTATGCACGTACAGAGCGGTTAGTTCGGGCCATGTTTTTAAGGTTTTTTTCGACCAGTCGGCGGCGCGACGTTTGACCGCTTAATGCGTTTCTTTTGTTGTTCAATACAGTTAAGGTTGTCGATAATACCCGCTGTGATCTGGACAAGAACCGGTTGGCACCAATGTTTACTAACTGACCACTTGATAAACAGGAAGCGAACAGGTTAAATGAGATGGATGAATCCCCTGGTGAGATTGAGAAGACAGAACCGTAAGGAAAACTGAAGAGTTCACATGTTGAGGAGAAAACACGGTAGAACAACCAAAGAAGAGTCATCAGTTTAATGTCGAAGCCGGTCACTTCTTTAGCTTCCGCCATGTTGTTAAACAGCATCGCGATAATTTGTAAGATGGAGATATTGGTAGATGGATATATTTACATTCAAAGTAGGATAGATAATTTAAGAACATCCTGTATTCTATTGATAGTATTATGTTATCGAGTTCGAGAAAGATGTTGTCTTCCGTGCAAGTGGAAGCCCATGCGGGCACTATGCGTGGAGGCAGACATTTGTTTACAGTAAGATAGGGCAGTGACAGCGTTGCATTGTTTGACGGGAAGACTCGTTTCTGCGGGCGAGTATGACTTCCCGTCGGTTGTGTAAGTATATACATTAGACGTGTTAGTCACCTCCTGGGTTCCGCTTACTATTATGCAAGGTGTGACACATTCAGGTCGAATTTAATGGCTGACATTACGAAGGCAAACGTTGCCTAAGTGTTTTTAATGAGCTCGACATAGCGCTCTAGCTTCCGTCTGGCCGTTAGAGACATGACGCCACGTGTAGTTTTGGTCCTGTAGGCGTTATCTTTTTACGCTTTGTTGACGGAACAGTGACGTGAAACTGATTTAATCAACGTTATAATAGCCAAAGAGTCAGCCTATTCAAGGCATATTAAGTGTGTCTTTTCGGCACTGCGTCACTTTTTATTGCCAATTCTGACTTCAACCGCGACGATATCAACATATTTCACTGATTCTTGGATAAACAATTATCTTGAACAAAAAATACTCGCTATTCGAAGAACAAATGTAACCGTAGAACAAAGGTAGTTCTGAACTTCATCGACGCAAACATCTTCGTATCATTGGGCATCGTAGACCGGACAGTATAATTCCCAACGACACTCTATGCAACATGTGCAATACAATTCTGCTCTCCGTGAAAGTGGCCCAACAAAGATGGCCCAACAAAGATGGCCCAACAAAGTGGCCCAACAAAGTGGCCCAACAAAGATGGCCCAACAAAGTGGCCCACGTATTACGGATGCCAGAAGACGCTCCTGCACAGAGAGCTCTGGAATTCGCGGGACTAGATAATAACCAATATAGAACCCGGGAACAACCAAACTACACAAACTTGTTAAGTCTGCTGCGAAGAGATTTCCAAGAAATAAGACTACTTAGACTTAGATGAAGGATAAACCTGAAGGAACTAAGGACTCTGGTTGAGAATAAGACACCGCGCTTAAGGGGTTAATTGTGGCTGCGAATGTATTCATACCTCTACAGCCGCAGAGTACAGTAGAAGACAGGCTGAAGGTCAGGTCTCCCATCTTTATTACACGTGTATTATGCATTCCCATCATGTTAACTTGACCCATATGTTGTTGACCCGTGGGTCGATGCCCTAAACGTATACCCAGTCGACTGTTGATATATATAAATCCAACAATTCGTGTGTGTTTTTTCGATAGTGCTAATTTAAATGTCCATTGGCCAACATTTTCGTGTAAACATTAGCTGTGCATTCCTATTTAATGGCACCTTCAGGTGCATAGTTGGAAAGAGGTCGTTCACCTGCTTCACGTGATTAGTTTATTTACTTTGCTAGATTACTGATTTTCCGCAAGGACGGTTAAATACTATGGACTCGTGCGAGTACATCATTCAACTACTGGCTTACTGGGCGAGAGTGCTCACAATGAGACCAACCGGTTCGTCACGATCTTTAATGCGCTGTCATCGACAAAGCCAGCGCGTCCAAAAATCAGTGGTACACCCCCAATTAACACAGCCACGTCCCAATTAACACTGCCATGTTCCAATTACCACGGCCACGCCAGAATTAACACGGCCACGCCTAAATTAACACGGCCACGCCAGAATTAACACGAACATTACATTGCATCTCTTCTACAGGCCACTTGACGACGTTTCACACACGGACGGAACGACAGACGCTCAGCCCGCGACGCTACTCAACTAGTAACACGGCATCTGACACCAACATACACTGTCACCATTCTTCGGTGACGCGCCGGAATGTCGTTGCAACGGATGAGTGACAAATGGAAGCGAGCCCCGTGGGGTAAGCCCTTGAAGGGTCGCCTTGAAAGGACCGGGTTGGTTTAGAATATCGGCTGCGTGAATCGGTGGATGACCATTGTATCTGTAGCACGACACCACGACACCTTCACGGACCTAGTCGGGTTGTCAAAGACCGCCAATACGTGGAATCTCGCTAAGTGCGACCTCCGAAGTGACGGGGGGTCAGGCACGCGTGACGGTTGAGGCGGCTCGAGTATTGTGCTCATATTTCACAGTATATTGGCGACGCTACAAACGGTGCATTTTTTGTTTACAAAAAATCGCACACATAGTTTTTACTGTGAGTTCTAAGTAACTAATGGTATATGTCTGACTGGATTACCGTGTTATGTAATTATAAGAAAACTCACGGATATGATTATTTCGCTAGTCAATCCGTCCACCAAGCCAAGTATACATCATTCTTGATTTATATATCCTCCATCTATCCATCCAGCCGCAAACCACATCTTATGTTGATCACCCATTCACCTAAACCTCCGGCCGTCCATATACCCAAACACTGTCCGTCCACCCATCCATCCGTCCAACCACCCATCCACCCATCTACCCGTCCACCCATCCTTTCACCCTTCCGTCCGTCAAACCATCTTTCATTCCATCCATATATTCATCTATCCAAGCAAACAAACAAACGGACAAACAAACAAAGAAGCATACACCAATTCATCCATCCATCCATCCACCTATCCATCCATCCATTCATCTATCCATTCATCAATATATCCTCCCATCCACCCAAGCAACCACCCTGATCCCGGTACACCCACCCGTGCACTCACTCACCTGAGGTCCCAAGTGAAGCCTCCCTTGTGGACGTCGTTTGGTTTAGCGTACGTCATGGTGTTGTGGTCGATGCCGTCAACGAACGGCTGCAGGACGGCGGTCGGTCGTCTCTTCAGCTCCACGAGCAGCGGGGGCAACCATCCGACGTTACACTCCGTGTGTGCATCTAAGAACACGATAATCTCGCCGCGCGCGATCTCGCAACCCTTCAGACGAGACCGGATGAGACCTTCCCGTCGGACATTGCGCGTCAGCTTTACTTTCGACAGAAGACTTACGTAATCACTGAGCGGCTGCTTCAGGTAGTCGTATGTGCTGCAATCGTCAACGAGGATAATCTCGATGAGAAGCTCGTCCGGCGTGCGGTTGAGGATGCCGTGAACCGTCCGGAGTAGAGTCGACCATGCCTCGTTGTAGAACGGCACGACGATGCTGGTTTTGGGCAGACTGGACATATTATAGGATACTTCCCGGCACGCCAAAGGCCGCGTGTCCACGATGCTTCTGTCCAGTCTGATGGCGTCACTCACAGACACGTTGAAGTTGTACGCATGATCGGGCGGACGTTTCATCGATTTGATCACCTCGAGACGGTTCCGGAGCTGATGTTGAATCCGCTCTTGCGCCAGCTGCTGCAGCTGCCGCGGAGACGCCTCGGTGATGACCAGCTCGCGTCCTGCGGCGTTCGACACCATCGGCTGGGATGGCCCCATATGCATCAGCTGGCGGTCGTACTTCGCCTGTCGGCCGTAGGGCCTCGGACCTACAGCGGCGCCAATGTTCTCGACACGATGCGGCTCATGCTGGAGATTGTACATGAGGCAGAGACTGGCGAGGCTGGAGATGAAGGTCAACGCCAGGACGATGTACCGACACGCATCAATCAACTGCCGGCGATATAGCCGCTTTGAGTGTAGCGCATGAACTGCTGCCATCGCTGATTGTACTCTGAATCTCTGAGTGCAGATGCCGGTTGCCAAGATACCAATTCAGCTCGTTTCTTGTTGTACGTGTGACTATGTCTTTTTTCTTGCTACTGCTGTTGCGTTGGACGCGGTTTTGGCAGGAACACCTTACACCATGTCCACTATCCAAACTCTGTGTGCATTATCCGCATTAAAACATCCACTGTCAGCGTAAACACGCACAAGGAGACTTGTCTCGGGACTGGCTCTATGTTCTGTGTAGAGCGGGCAAACATATGGTCTCTTGCACGCGTAGTTAAGTATGGCCGTGTTGCCGTGTTGACCGACAACTGTCGAGAGGGCTCTGCTAACAAGGACGACACACAGTGAAGACTAGCCCAATCAAGCGACTGAGCCAATACGGTCAGTCGACGGGCGCCGGGAACCCCCGCGAGCAAGGCATCACGGTCTGGCTGGCACCGTTGCGATCGCCAGATTTATTTACGCTCGACTTCCTGTTCCGTTCATATCACGCTATCGCTCTCACGCGAGTTGGCAACGCCACAGATAAGCGGGCAATTTTCGTAAATAGTCGCCGTTTTGTGCCGTGCATGGCCACTCATGTCAAAGCTATGCAGTGTTTCACTATACATGTAACGTACCTTTGACGCCACCGACCGCTACGGTTAATTCTGCGCTGTTGTCTGTATTCTTAGAACGATTATCGAGCGGTCACTGGACTGTTGAAAACGGATATCGATCTGGTAGTGTGTCATTCACTCGAGTGTAGGAACAGTCCGCGTGACTGTAGGTGCACCGAACGTTCGTTTTCTCTGTTAAGCCGATTTTTGTTATCTGCAAGGCCGGAGTACATCGAGACGAACGATACCATCGGCACCGACTCTTTATTGGATCCTACGTATTGACGCGAGTACTGCGGCAATTCGACATACCGAAAACCGAATATAGCTTCTACGTCGGGCTTGTAAACCTATGTCACCGTTAAATGTCTGTGTCGTCATTCCTTGCGCGCCCGCTCGGCCGTGCTCCGCCAACAAACTGACTCTGAAACGATTGGTTCAACTGTACCGATTATTGCTGTCCACGGAGCGTGACGCCTTCAGAGGTGGTACCTAGCACCGCCGCACTCGAACTGGTAATATTGCACAAATCCATACCACTGCCGCGGAGTCGTATGCTTGCATTATTAAGAGCGTCATGTGCGGTGGGCGGGCGGGCGGCCAAGCGTGACGGACATGGCCCCGTCGACAGACACCACAGGCGCTTCCCGAGTTCGCAGAAGACGGAGAGCCGACGGCGGTGATTGGCTATCGGCTGCCGATGGCAGTGATAGCGTTAAAATCGATCCTTCCATGGACCGATTGGTCTATCGATTGGTCTATCGATTGGTCTATCGATTTGCTTGT